>CAUYPK010097942.1:0-11543 GCA_963574355.1 Loris lydekkerianus | reverse complement strand
CAGGTGTGAAGTTGCTTAACAGAAAACAACTATTAGTGATAAATGACACCTAAGACATGAGTTATGTGCAAGCATTTTGGTTTACTTTGATTTATTTTAATATGGCATGTCATATTAGCCAACAAAGTTAAGTTATAGCTTTTTTTTCTTGTTTTAATATTATTTATATAGGTTTCCTGTTTTTATAGAATATATATACACAATGCGTTTTTTTTTTTTTTTTTTTTTTTCTTTTTTTTGAGACAGAATCTTACTCTGTCACCCTGGGTAGACTAGTGCAGTGGTGTCCTCAGATCACTACAACCTTGAATTCCTGGGCTTAAATGGTCCTCCTACCTCAGCCTCCCGAGTAGCTGGGACTACAAGGGCAAGCCATCAGGACCAGCTAATTTTTTTCTATTTTTAGTAGAGACAGGGTCTAACTTTTCTCAGGCTGATCTTGGACTCTTGAGCTCAAGATATCCTCCCACCTCGGCCTTCCACAGTGCTAAGATTATATGCATGAGCCCCCTCACTGTGCTATGTAGAAAACTCTTAATGTTCAGAGTAATATATAAAAGAAGAGATGTGTATTCAGGAAGGGAGAAAAGAATTTATAATCATTGATTTGGTATGTAGTATGCATATGTGAAATGCTTTGTCAAGAGTAGTTAGTCTGTTGCCTTTGGTTGTTGATAGGTAAGGCATTTCTAGCTGTACCCTCTCATTTCAGGCAAGTAGTACATACCTAGATTGTATTTCTTGTCTACCAATTGACCTATTTAGAAGTATTGATGTTATCCCCACCCCTCACCCCATATACTTGGCTTTGTACTTCTAGGAGAAGTTAGATATTGAAGTTGACCATTTAGTAAAGCTGCTGTTATGCTGGGCAATCCACATCATCTTAGCTGTTTTCCTCCTGAGTAGCACATGCTGTGATTCCACTCACGGGGGTTAAAAGGACTGTCTGGGGCAGAGCAATGTCATATTCTTTGTTGTGTCAGTCCTGTTTTGGTTGATTCAAAGTATTGCTTTTTGGCCTTTGGGTAAGGATGATGATAGAAGGAGGTGAACTCTCTTATCATCTATGCCTTTATAAAGATGATTGAGGGACTCAAATGACATGTGGGGTGAAAATCTGTATAAATACCCTGCCTGTCTCTTAAGTCTTAATTCAGTTTTCTTTAGCTAGCCAGACACTGAGCTGGATACTGGGCACAGTGGGGGACAGGGGCAGCAAGGGGGTAATGCAAATGTGTAGAGAGACCACATATCTTAGCTAGTCAAATGCAGCAAATCAGATGGAAATAGATTGCACATTAACTACTCTGTATCTGTATACAGATCTTTGTGTGTATAAATTTTAAGCTTAGTTGTATTAAATTATTTTTTATAATTTCACTGTATAATCATTAAAGTTAACATATTTACTTCCAGAATCATTCTTACAGTCACTCTTATGGAACAAAGAAGAGATCTTCTGGTTCTCATAAAGACCTGCTGGTTAGTTCTATCATAATTCACTTATTACTTTTAGGGAACTTAAGAATTATGAATGCTTCGATGTGCTCCTAAGGCATTGTTGAAACTTGATAACTTGCTGAAACATTAATTTATCAGAAATTTATTAAAAATAATTTTCTTGTAATTTTTAAGATTTAATATCAGTTAACATTTACTAATCCCAGGGGCTAAAGTTAGTAAGGTATCACAGAAGCTCATTAACAAGTATATTTATTTATTTATTTAGATAGGCTCATTATGTTGCCCTCGGTGGAGTGCTGTGATGTCACAGCTCACAGCAACCTCCAATTCTTAGGCTTAAGCGATTCTCTTGCCTCAGCCTCCCAAGTAGCTGGGATTACAGGTGCCTGCCACAGTGCCTGGCTATTTTTTTGTTGTAGTTGTCGTTGTTTGGCCTGGGCTGATATGAACTTGCTAGCTCCAGTGTATGTGGCTGGCATCCTAGCTGCAGAGCTCCAGGTGCTGAGCCAGTATTTTTATTTATTAACTATTCTATGGAATATATCTCAAGAATAGTTTTAGTGAGATTTTCATCCTTATTTTAGAAACCTGAACTAACTTGTAGTATCATAGGTAGTATCAAACGCATAAGTAAGTTTCTTTCTCTGTGTTTATAGGGAAATTGAAATGTATTTTCTGATACAAACAATAAATATGTAATAGCAGAGTTCTCATGCTAGCTTATAAAAATCTCTTTATAAACTGCAGAATTAATATGGTCTTTATTCCAGCCACATTGCTAAACAACATTTCTATGGGAGAAAAATGTCTACAGAAGGCCTACTTGGTGCTCTGGGAACACTTGATTCTTGTTAGGCTGCAATACTACTGGCAAAGGAAGTGCAGTCCCAAGCTCCCTGCCAGTTCAGGGTTCCCATGGGAGGAGTCAGGAGAGGGTTGGGAGCCTTTGGCTGGTGTAAGGGATGAAGGAAGAAAGTAATGGAGAGGACATTAACAAGAGGCCCTGCATGGTAGGTTATTTGGATCTCTGAGGAGAGATGAGCCATGGTAATAGTTGATGGTATGAATGGGGAGAGGTACAGGAAGGCAGGGCGAGGAGTGGTATGGCAGGGTAGGCATTGGGGTGTACCTGACTCCAGTGTCAATAGCAGAGAAGGTGGCTTTAAGTCAGGGATTGCCTGAGTTTATTTAACCTTGAGTAAAAAAGATGGCTACAGAAGTTGGAAAGGGAATTTTTGTTTCTGTTTTGGGGGAAACAGTATCTAACTCCATTGTCCAGGCTAGAATGCCATGGCAGTCAACTCACCTCACTGAGCTGAGTTCAAGTGATCCTCCTACCTTACCCTCTAGCTGGACTACAGGTGCCCAGCACAACACCCAGCTAATTTTTTTTTTTTTTCCCTATTTTTAGTAAAGACAGGGTCTGGCTCTTGCTCAGGCTGGTCTTGAACTCCTGAGCTCAAGTGATCCTCTTGTCTTGGCCTCTTAGAGTAGTAGGATTACAGATGTGAGCCACCTTGACCAGCCTGGAAAGGGAATCCCTCCCTCGCCCCCCTTCCTTTTTTTTTTTTGAGACAGAATCTCACTCTGTCATCTTGGGTAGAGTACTGGTGTCATTGTAGCTTACAGCAGGTGATCCTGTTGCTTCAGTCTCATGACATCTGGCTAGTTTTTCTATTTTTAGAGTCAAGGCCTCGCTCTTGCTCAGGCTGGTCTTGAGCTCATGTGCTCAAGTAATCCACCTGCCTAGAGTCCCAGAGAGCTGGGATTATAGGTGTGAGCCACTGTGCCCAGCCTGGAAAGGGAATTTTATAGACAATTAAAATTATCTTCTTCGGACAATTAAAATTATCTTCTTCGGACAACTACAGTGTGTAAAATTATTGTTTGCTTTGTGTAGTGTGTTAAAAATGAATATGTCATAAATGTTTTATACCAAACCGTATTTATTGCATTTTCATTTTCTCTTTTGGCAATTTAATTTGATCAGTGTTTTGACAAATAGACTATGAAAAGTTTGGGACCAAATATAGTAACTCTTGAATTATTTCTTTGCCAAACAGATTATAAAAGTGGTAATTATTTGTCCTGGAGTTTTCAAGGACATTCTTAAGCATCACATAAAGTCAATTACAGTAAAACCTCTGTAAGTTGACCACCCACGGTAGACTGCAACAAACTGGTCTACCGAGGTGATCAACATAACGAACTAGGCATACAATACTGATAGCTACAAATAATGTTTGTCTGGTCTATGAAACTTAGGTTACCTTAAGGGGTGGTTACTTATGGAGTTCCTGCTGTATTTGCATTCCATTTTGCCTGAGGATTTATTGTCTTGTTTTTAAAGTAAAAAAATTAGTAATGACTTGGTTTGAAAACAGTTAAATTTTAATACCAGTCTTTTTTGAGAAATTTGAAATAATTGTTTGGGTAATATTTAACCTAAGAAAAATGTGTTTCATTTTACTTTTGCAGAGCGGCCTTTACTTTGACCAGAAAAATTATAGCAGTCTTAGACATAGCAAACCCTCCTCTGCCTACTACTGTCGGGTTTGTTTAAAGTTTTTTGTCTTCATGTGTTTTATTCACCTTTAACATATTTCTAATCCTCTATTTTACCTTTTGACTTGCTATTAACTAATCTTAAATGGCTATGTATATACTAGTTTTTGGTAGCCTTGTCACTTACTGTGAGTGTCTTTAAACAGTGGAAACTATTAAATCACCGTGTTTGTAAATGAGTACTAAATTTTTTTTTTTTTTTTTTTAATTTTTGTTTGCTTGTTTGTTAGTTTTTAAGAGACATGATCTTCCTCTGTTGCCCAGTCTATATCTGGACTCCTGGGCTCAAGTGATCCTCTACTACTTCAGCCTCCGGGTAGCTGGGACTATAGGTACCTGCTACCATACCTGGCTATTTAAAAATTTTTTTTGTAGAGACAAGGTCTCATTATGTTCCCCAGGCCAGTCTTCAACTCTCAGCCTTAGATCTTCCCACTTTGGCTTCCCAAAGTGCTGGGATTAGGTGTGAGTCATTGTACTTGGCTTTCAGTTTTTTTAATGAGAACTTTTAAACATACAAAATATTGCAAAGACTTGTATAGCTAACACATATACCTACCATTTGAATTATGCAATTTATTACATTTGCGTTACCACATAATTATCTATTTGTCTATCCATTCATCACTTCATCACTTATTTTTTGATGCATTTCAAAATAAGTTGTAGGCATCTGTACACTTTTTGGTGGTACACTTTTACAAACCTTCATGTGAAAATATAAGTATAGGACAAGAAGAATGTAATTATTTGTTTAATGCTAGAATATCTTGTTTTGTCAAAGCATTGGACACATCATACATTTAAAGCACATTACATATGTGGCACATAGTACATTTAGAATAATTCATTTCATAAAACCTGCATACAAAACTTAAATACTCTTCTTTTCACGTCTTGTTTGGTTTGTGAAAAAGGACTGAAAATTTTATCCTCAGATAACATCAGAAAAGGAAGATTTAATTCCTTCTTTAAAAAATGCTATGCCCTCTATACATAGATTGGTTATGTCTGGTACAGTTTATTTGTTTAGACTAAGGCACTTTGTCCATGGCCTGTTTTGAAATTCAAGTTTTCTGATTTATTTGGAAAAGAGTGTTTGTAGAAATAACTTGGAGTGCACTTATCAGGTTCCCCAATAACCAGTCTAAGCCCATTGGGAGTCCCGAAATCCCTGAAGATACCACAAGAGCTACTGGTAACTATTGTGACCACTGTTAGCCACACTCCTGTGTCATGGCCCTCCTTTCCTCAGTGTGCCATCCCATAGCCTAACAATAATGTTTAAAGACCAATAGGACATAAATGCATTTATAGAAAACCATTCTAAGTTATTTTTCCTATCCCTAACAACTGGTATTCAGAAACATTTCTAATAACTTAAGTTTTTCATACTTCTTGTGTTTCTTGACAACCTTAAGCATTCATTAGCATTGCTAATGAATTATAGAGTATAAAATCATAAACTTAAGTCTTGAAGGAGAGACCAATTCTTCTTTGTTTTTGTTTTGTTTTATTTTTTGTCTCTTAGCAGTCTTCTTCCCTGTACAGTGATCCCCTGGCGATATCTAAGAGTTACAGGGTTAGTACTTTCCGAGGAATCTTTTTCCTTCAGAGCTACCAGTTACTTTTCTTTGGGTTTAATAATGTACTTTTTTCATAGGCCTTCCCTACTGCAAATTCTGGTCTGCTGAGAAGTGCCAGTCTGGTTTGTATTTTCCTCTTCCAGTATGTGCACTGCTGGTGGAGGTCACTGTCATGGCGCTAATGTTATGGCTTGATTGCTTTCTTCCAAACTAGTGAAGGAGATGAGATATGGTTTTACTGCAGAATGTGCTACCCTGTGCTTAAATATAAAACCTTAGGGTAATAAAAATAAGCATATTCCCTTCAGAGAGGTGGATACTACAGGCTGTTGGTAGACATTGTTTAGAATCAGTTTTTTAGAGAGAAAATAGATTTGCATGGGTCCTGCCACACTCACATACTTTTGGGAGATGGCTGTTCATTCAAAGGGATGTCATATTTTTCTTTGGGACAGCTATGATCTCAGCAAGCAAACTAAAACAAATACAATAGTTCTGTGTAATGGGTGAGTTGTGGTTTTGTTGCTTTCAAGCTGTTTGTTGTGTTGTGACCTGTTCTGATGGCCTGGGACCCTAATGTTTTAGAACTTAATTTTTTTGTGGTAATAGGCAAAATGCTCTGTGTACTTCAGTTTTCTTTTGTGCCCTATTTCCTCTCTTGAGGGGATAAATTCAAGAATGTTAGTTTACCCAGTTTCCTAACTTGATGGTGAAAGAAAATGATAGAATCAATGAATTTTTTTTTTTTTTGAGACAGACTCATCTTCTTGTCCCAGGTAGAATGCATCATAGCTCACAGCAATCTTAAACTTCTGGGTTCAAGCAATCCTTCTGCCTCAGCCTTCCAGGTAGCTGGGGCTACAGGTGCAGGCCACCATGCTTCGCTAATTTTTCCATTTTTTGTAGAGTTGGGGTTTCATTTTTCCTCAGGCTGGTTTCAAACTCCTGACCTCAAGTGAACCTCCTGCCTTGGCCTCCCAGCGTGATAGGATTATAGGCATAAGCCACTGCTCCTGGCCAGAGGAATTTTTTATTTTTTAAAGTAAAATGATAATGACACTGATACAGCAATCTATGCGTACAGATAAGTGTTATTGTCTTCAGAGTTTTCACTTTGGGAGGCTATACACTTATACCATTCTTCAAAATTTTTTTGACACTGAGTACTGCAAAAATTTTAGACATTTTTAAAACAACTTTGATGCTAAATAGATAAATGGTATTTCTTTTGTTCTTTAGGCATCATTGTGTACTGGTGGATTATATGATCCTTATGGTTCTCGAACTGTAAGTCTATATAGGGGAAGCTGGTGAAGAGGGAGGACAACATAGGTGGGAACAGTACTTACAAAGAGAAAGTCATTTAATTTGACCTGTAAATTACTCACAAGCTGTAATCCATTTATTCAGTTAGCCAATTGTGACTCTCAGCCAAGCTAGAGAAAGGGCCTGCTAGAAATTATGGCTTATGAGTGGTATGCATAGGAAAATCTCTTTGCTTATTAGTTCCTCCTGAAGAAGTTCTGAGCAGAGCTTCTCATAGCATTCCCTCCTCTCTCTCCTGCCAAGGGTTGGTGGATCTTGAAGGTGGGGAGTGAGGTAGAGTTCCACACCAGAGAGTAATAGTTACCTTTACTCGGGAACCAGGGGAAGTTAGGTCCATGGACACTAATGTATTCTCAGCAGAAAAAGATGATCATTATTGTAAAACCTTTTCTTCTTGGAAACTTTATAGCCATCTGAATACAGTTATTACTCATCAAGAACAAGTTCAGCTCGAAGCAGTCCGGTGGTGAGCTGTCTAGTCTTTGCATGCTTTATAGAAACTACTGGTTGTTTCATTAATCTGTACTCACACTTTAGAATATTGAAGATGTGGTGTGTTTCACTCTGCTGTGCATGGATTATGTCATTCCCTTAGCACACAAACGGAAGCACTAATTTGTCCTAATAGATGATTTGTGTATGAATGTGCCTAATTCTTAGAGAAACCTGCAACCAGTGCTATAAGAAATTTTAAAGTTTCTATGTCTGTCATTTGTGTGAAACTTCTTGTCCATTCAATGGTAATAATTCAGTGTATAGGTTGGCTCCCTATGGTTTATCTTTTCTATATTTACCTCCTGCATTGTACCATTTCATTGCCTTCAAATAAAAAGAAGAAAATAAATAAGGCAACTTAAAAAAATTTTTATATAGGCTCGGTACCCGTAGCACAGTGGTTACTGTGCCAGCCACATACACAAGGTGGTGGGTTCGAATGTGGCCCCGGGCTAGCTAAACAACAATGACAACTGCAAGAAAACATAGCCTGGCATTGTGGCGGGCGCCTGTAGTCCCAGCTACTTGGGAGGCTGAGCAAGAGAATCACTTGAGCCTAAGAGTTTGAGGTTGTTGTGAGCTGTGATGCCACGGCACTCTACCGAGGGTGACATAGTGAGACTCTGTCTCCAAAAAAAAAAAAAAATTCTTTTTTTTTTTGTATAGGAGACAAAACTGGGTCAATTAGGATTACCTAACCTTTCTGCGATATTAATTTTTTGTAATTTATAAAAACAACATTAAAGGAAATTCAATGTAACATTCCCCAGGTCTCTCCTTCCCCATTTCCGTTCCTCAAATGTAACCTCTGTTTTTATATAGCATTTCAGAGATGTTTCATGCATGTGTGAGTGCTATTTTGAATATAAATGGGTTCATATATATGCTGCTCCTCAATATGTCTTTTTTGCTTAAAGTAGCTTTCTGAATCGGTGCGTACAGATTTATTTCATTCTTTTTTGCAACAATAACTTTTTTAAAACAAGTAAGCTGTGTCCTTTATCTTCTCCACTTAATGCTTCTTGGAGGTAGTTTCATATCAGCACATTCTTTTAAATGACAATATATCATTGCACTAGTGCGTAAGTATGCATTTTTAAAACTATACTCCTGTTGATAGACGTTTAGGTTGTCAGATCTTTGCTGCTACAGACACTTAGTGAACACTATCAGCCAAGTATATTTTTTGTGTGCTTATGAGTAGATCTGCACACTAAATTGTACATTGTGAAATGATGGGGTCAAGAGCATATACTCTTTTAAATTATGATGTTGTGTATCCAAAAAAGACTGTACTAATTTACATTCTAGAGGGCAAACAGTGCTTTTAGGAATTAACCTTGTTATCCTGGACAGTGTCAAAACTGGAGAAATTATTAAAGCAATTTTTTAATGGTCATCCAAGGTTACTTTGTGGACTAGATAGAGAGTTGTTTGGGCTTTCTTTTACATATATCTTTTACTTATTTCTGTAATTTCTAAGTGGCACTCGTCAAAAATACCACTCCTGTATTTAATAAAACAATACATGAGTTGTTTAAGGAGATAAAAGCATTTTTTTTTCACTTACGGAAGAAGTTTACTTTTAATAAAATTTCATTTGGGATGCCCGTAGCTCAGTGAGTAGGGTGCTGGCCACATACACCAAGGCTGGTGGGTTTGAGTACAGCCCTGGCCTGCTAAATAACATTGACAACTGCAACCAAAAAAATAGCCGGGTGTTGTGGCGGTCGCCTGTAGTTTCAGCTATTTGGGAGGCTGAGGCAGGAGAATCTGTTAAGCCCAAGAGTTTGAGGTTGCTGTGAGCTGTGACACCATGGCACTCTACCAAGGATGACATAGTGAGACTTTGTCTCCAAAAAAAAAATTTCATTTGGTAGTGCTTGGGCCTGGTAGCATTTTTAATGTCCCAAGTATGGTGGTCCCTTGCAAACAAAATTTGTTAATGTATTTATTTCTTCCTTCCCTTCCTCCCTCTCTCTTTCCTTCTTATTTTTTTTTTTTTAAGAGATAGGGTCTCAGTATGTTGCCCAGGCTGGATTTGAATTTCTGAGCTCAAGTGATCCTTTCCTTTCCCCTGCTCAGCCTCCCAAGTAGCTGGGAGGGTGTACGGGTGTCTACCACCATACCTGGCAAATACAAACTATCTTTAACATTACATATACCAGAGAGTTCTCTGCTTCTTATTTTCAAGTAGGTGTAGAATCTTGCCCGTGTAGGCTGTCTAGATGTTATTTCATTTGCAAGATGTGTTCACACTTATTATCTTAGTGATGACAGAATGGTTTATTGGTGATGTCAGAATGGAGATAAACTACACGTACCCAAGATTAGTCTTTGGCTGATAAAGCAGGAAGACTGCTCCATGTAGGGCAATGTTGAAAACATCTCCACTAGTTGCATATGAGTGAATAAAAGAAAATAAGAATCATCACTTCAGTGCTCTTGTTGGTAGGAAATTCTGTCTTTGGCTTATATTATTTCAATTTAAAATATTATTTTTTCTCTCCAACTAAAATAGTAATTATTTATTGATTCTCATGGGATCCTGAAAGGCTTGGAGTATTGAAAATCATGAAATCCTTAGATGGTTTTGGCTGGTTTATTTGTCCCCCATTCTTTAATTTAACTTAAGTAAAAGACAAGGTTCTACTTTATTCTTTGTGCTTTTTGGAAATATTTCTTGTTTGTTAATGACTGTTCATTATGCCTTGTAACAGCTTTCCTATTTAATGGTACACAAAAGATTTTGCCAGTTATGCTGCTTAGAGTATTTGTATGCTTCTCAAAACCTTCCTTGATATGCTTAAAATTAAGAAAGACCAATAGTGAAATTGAGACTTTTTCATTATTGCATTTAATATCTATAGTGTACCAAGGATGACACCGCGAGCATTGTGTCTTCTGACCGTGCCAGATGTGAGCGAAGGGAGAGCGTGGTGAGCGTGGTGGGCATGGTTTGCATGTAGACAAATACAATCACTACAACGTGTGATAACCTGAAATCTGTTGGAAAGCAAAATTTGCATTTGACAAAACAAGAGCGTTTCCCTTAAATTTAGTTTATAATAATAATTTGCCTTATTAAACATGTTCTTCAGAATACATACTCTCTATTGGCTGTACAGGCTTTTTTTAATAACTTGCCTCTTCACATCTGTTACATTTGGGTTATTATCTGAAAAGCTTTTACTTTTTATTCTTTGTTGCTATTTTATGTGCATGCATTTATGTATACAGTTCTCCAGAAGCAAGTTTCTCAAGAGAAATTAGGCTTCCATGTTGTATAAAACTCATCGCTATAGGACCAGACGTGGTGGCTAATGCCTGTAATCCTAGCACCCTGGGAGGCAAAGGCATGTGGACTGCCTGAGCTCATGCGTTCAAAACCAGCCTGAGCAAGATCTAGACCCCATCTCTAAAAATAGCTGGGCGTTGTGGCGGGCACCTGTAGTCCCAGCTACTTGGGAGGCTGAGGCAACAGAATCACTTGAGCACAGGAATTTGAGGTTGCGGTAAGCTGTGACAACACGGCACTCTAGCAAGGGCAACAAAGTGAGACTCTGTCTCAAAACAAACAAACAAAACAACTCATTATAGATTATAAATCATATTGCTATCAATTGCTTTCTTTACTGTTGTGTTTAAGTTTGACCAATGTTTATCCATTTGTTAAGACCTGCAAATTTTATAAGAATTGGTAATGGCAAAATTTAAAAATTCTAGTTTTAGACATTCAACTAGATAATAATTGTAGAGGCACCAAATAGCTATGGTAGAATACAAATGATATAATTTCAGGTTATTCTTTTATGCAACTACACATTTTATAGTTTTATAGTTGTTGACATTTTTGTTTTATTTAAGGAATTGACAATGGAAATGACATTGTTTTGGATGGCATGTCAGTTTAGAGGTAAAGAGCTTTAAGAGGCTGTAATTCCTTTCAAAAAATAGCAGACCATTTTTTTTTTTTTTTTTTTTATTGTGGAGAAGGGGCAGGGAAAGAAGGCGGGGGAAGAGGTGAGTGACAGGGTCGGGCCAGTGGCATGGTACCACATTGGCTGTATCTAGGTAGAGGCAGTTTCAGGCCGGGCCTTGCTG
>CAUYPK010097940.1:0-15820 GCA_963574355.1 Loris lydekkerianus | reverse complement strand
AAATGGTGTTGGGAGAACTGGATGTCTACATGTAAAAGACTGAAACTGGACCCACACCTTTCCCCACTCACAAAAATTGATTCAAAATGGATAAAGGACTTAAATTTAAGGCATGAAACAATAAAAATCCTCAAAGAAAGCATAGGAAAAACACTGGAAGATATTGGCCTGGGTGAAGACTTCATGAAGAAGACTGCCACGGCAATTGCAACAACAAAAAAAATAAACAAATGGGACTTCATTAAACTGAAAAGCTTCTGTACAGCTAAAGAGACAACAACAAAAGCAAAGAGACAACCTACACAATGGAAAAGGATATTTGCATACTTTCAATCAGTCAAAAGCTTGATAACTAGGATCTATAGAGAATTCAAATTAATCCACATGAAAAAAGCCAACAATCCCATATATCAATGGGCCAGAGACATGAATAGAACCTTCTGTAAAGAAGACAGAGGAATGGGTAACAAACATATGAAAAAATTTTCACCATCTGTATATATTAAAGAAATGCAAATCAAAACAACCCTGAGATACCATCTAACCCCAGTGAGAATGGCCCACATCACAAAATCTCAAAACGGCAGATGCTGGCGTGGATGTGGAGAGAAGGAAATACTTTTACACTGCTGGTGGGACTGCAAACTAGTACAACCTTTCTAGAAGGAAGTATGGAGAAAACTCAAAGCACTCAAACTAGACCTCCCATTTGATCCTGCAATCCCATTACTGGGCATCTTTTGTCATAAGAACACTTGTACTAGACTGTTTATTGCAGCTCAATTTACAATTACCAAAATGTGGAAACAGCCTAAATGCCCACCAACCCAGAAATGGATTAACAAGCTGTGGTACATGTATACCATGGAATACTATTCGGCTATTAAAAAAAATGGAGACTTTACATCCTTCGTATTAACCTGGATGGAAGTGGAAGACACTATTCTTAGTAAAGCATCACAAGAATGGAGAAGCATGAATCCTATGTACTCAATTTTGATATGAGGACAATTAATGACAATTAAGGCTATGGGGGGGAGGAAAAGCAGAAAGAGGGACAGAGGGAGGGGGGTGGAGCCTTGGTGTGTGTCATACATTCTGGGGGCAAGACATGATTGCAAGAGGGACTTTACCTAACAATTGCAATCAGTGTAAACTGGCTTGTTGTACCCTCAATGAATCCCCAACAATAAAAAAAAAACAAAAACTTTTAATGTACTTGGGGAAGTAAAAAATAAATTCACTAAACAGAACTGATTGGCCCATTGGCCAAGCTGCTTCACCTCTTGACAGTAAGAAGCTTTTCTGAAGCCTCCACGCCAAAAGTGGTTCCTGGGAACTCCTGAAAAATACAGTCCAACCTTACCATAGGCTTCACATAGCGATTCCCCGGAAGTTGTTCCCACTTATCACATAACCAGGGCACTGACAAGAGAAGAAACAGGACAGACAAGGTCCATACTTTCATGGAACTTAAATCCTAGTAGGCAAGAGAGGCAAGGAAAATGGTGAGATAATGTTTAAAAAAAAAAAAATCATGTCCAGAAATGGTCTCTTGAGGACACATGCCAGCTGAGACTTAAAAGATGGGAATAAAGCAACCAACCATGAAGTTGAGTGTGGGAGGAGTGTTTCAGGCAGGACAATCAGCAAGTATGTACATAGGATCCAATATTGACCCAGGCAATATGAAAGAAAATGAGAGTGTCATGATGGGTGCCTTGAACAGCCAGTGCCAGGGTGAGGAAACAGTGGCAAAGAAAGGTACCCCTGAAATCCAATCACTAAATCCAATCACTAAATCTGAAATCCAAACTGGATTGAATGAAATCCAATCACTAAATCTGAAATTCAAACTGGATTTGAATTTGGTGGTATTTTTGACAAGTTGAAGTGGCAAAGATAAAGGCAGGAGGAATTAATGATTGTGGAGGAAGTTTAAAAAGCCATTCTAAAAGAAGAGAGGTTCTAGGAACAGCAGTTAGAAATAATTTTGAAGATGTACATTAGGGTTCACACTTACTTTAAAAATCTTGACTAACAGACAGAGAGTTTTATTTTTAAGTATTTTTTTTAATTTTTTAAAATTAATATGAGGGTACAACTTTTAGGTTACATGGTCCTCACTTCCAGGGTAAAGTTCCATTTGTAGAAGAGCCCCTCACCCAAGGGGCGTGTTATATAAGACAGAGGGTTTTGGACATTTTCCTCTAGTACATAAGAAACTGAAACTTGCCCATTAGAAAGGATCTTCCTCTTTGGCCTCCCAAAGTGCTGGGAGGTGTCTTTATAAGTGATTAAGTCTGGGTATATGTGAAATACTAAATAACTAAGATTAAATAAATTTCAAGCTGTGTACTGGCCAGAATCACTCACCTCGCAAAAAAAAAATCAACTACTAAAATGCAATCATGAGTGCAATTAACCACTACTATTTTTAACAACTGGCAAGTTTCTTTTGGTATAAAAAGTAATGAAGATGTTAACATTTATACATCTCCTTGTGGAAAACAGTCTGGATCAGATGGAGGGGGAGGATTCTGGACCTCCAAAGGAACGCTGGAAGAAAGGAAGGGTTGGATGGTAGAATCAGGAGAATGAACATAAGTAGCCACCATTTATTAAAGGTCCAGAAAACATACTTTGTTCTACCTCATTTAATTTTCAACTCACCACAGCATTTTATAGATGTGAGCATAGAGATCCAAACTCAAGTTGTCCTGACTTCAAAGCCTCCTACTTTTTATTTAATTGTTTATTTCACCAAAGCAGGACTTAATAATAATATTAATAGTATTCACTCTGTTCTAAAATATGTAAGGAAGGAAGAAGGAAGCAACAAGTTTAAGATTCTGGAAAAAACTCTAATTGGTATGCTAGTAAGAGGTGTGCTTGCTTACTCTTCTCAAGGTTAGTACTAAACTCACAAACCTTCAACTTGCCTGACAAGGAGACGGACATTACATTTTCCTGTTTCCAATGGACTCTTCCACCAGATGAACTAATGAGGAATAAAGTTAAAAAGGAGTTATTACTCATCAACTTTTCTCATCAGATGTTACTTCCCTTCACTTTTACGTGTAAAGAAAACATGTAATGCCTACTCTATGGAAAAAACATGTTTTCCATGATGTTCATTTTATCTTTAATTTCTAAAAAGCTTCGATCTAAATGGACATATACACAGTTATGTTATTTTATGTGTATGTTCCTTAGAAAAATACCACAAGTCAGGAAAGTCTTAAAATAGGAGGTTTTCAGTTTCTCTTCCTATCCTGAGGCCACTTTCGGCATCCTTTTGTGAAAACACAGTGACTCATCAGAGTGGTCACCCAGGCCTTCTGCTGGGGTGTATTTACAAATCTAGTAACCATCACGCAAAGGAATACTCCCAGACAAAGCCATCTCCCAATGCATAAGCATCTAATAATGCTTCCTTGTTCAGAGAGAGGCTAAGCCTCCTTCTAGTCTACTCTAAAAGGCACAGCTGTGGAATTAAGATGTATTTCAAACTCTTAAGTGACCTCAGAGCACTTGGTTCACAGATAAGGCAATACCAGTTTTTATCCTGTCTGTGGTGTAGCTAGAGCAGGTCTTACAAAATTCAATCTATAGGCCATTGTGAATGTGACAAAATGTTAGTAAGGTTTGTGCACACACAAGAAAAATGAGGAAACTCATATACACAAAAATATGATCCACCGCCCTTTCGGAGGAATTAGAAGGCTTAATCATTTGTTGAGAGATTGTGTCCTTAAAATTTGCTGTTAAAATAACATTCCAGATATGTATTTGGGTGATTGTTTTGGTTTTGGTTTTGTTTTATACTGGGGGCAGTAGCAAGAGATTTCCTGATCCCTCATAGCCAAAATCTGGGACTTGTGGTTTACTTCATTTTTTTAGAATAGCTAGGAAATGTTGTTGTCTAAAACCCTTTCTGCAGTATAAATATTTGCCATTTTATAATGAGTATGATCATCAAGCAGGAAGGTTTCACCAGGCTGTGTGATAACATGATAAATGATTCCAAACTTCCCCTTGCTCCCTCTTCAGTTAATACAACCCACCAGACAGCTTTTCCTTACTGCCCAGATTTAGAACAAGCAGATATATTTTCTATGGCACATATGTTTGTGCTCTCCCCTGTCACTTTGCTTGATCACTGGGATCACTTTAGTACACAAATCTTTTCTTATCACTTCGCTTCAGTGGTTCCTCACTTTCTTTGGGAAGCTACATTATCCTCTGTAATAGGATCTCAAAATCTCTGGCCCGGAGCCTGCCTCAAGACAGTCTCACCTGTTTTTCTCCCCTGGGGCTAACATGAACTTACTTCAGTTTCAAGAAGGTCCCACATTCTTTCCTGTCTAATTGCCTTAACATATAGCCCATTCCTTTCCCAACAGCTCTGCCCTTCCGACATCTACTTAACTTCCAATTTTCAATTTCAAAGTTACTTCCTCCTAAAAGATCATTACATGTCAACCCTCTCTTCCCTCCTCCCAAAGTGGCTTTCTCTCCCTTTTCTTCCATTTCACCTGCAATTCTCTATCTTAAAACTTCTAATCATTTATGCAAGGCCCTGTGTTCTCCACCAGCTTTATACTTTAGGTTGTAAGTTCTGGGAGGCCAAGGACTGTCTCTTTTGTGTTCTGTGTGTAGGCAACATATAACATGCTGTCTGCCTGTGTTAAAAAATTGGGATTCAGTAAATATTCTCAAATGAATGCATCCCCTTTACTTGGCCTTCTAAGTCCTTGTCTCTTAAAATTCTTGCTGTCAGACTCAACAACTCATCTTAATTAATTCGAAAGGCAATGTGATGAATTGATAACACAATTTTCAAGATATCCGTGTTTAGTACATGATAATAATTTGTTTTCCTCTAGTATTTCTTTGTGTTACCAACTCATGCTTCCCAATTCTGGTTAAGCATGATGCTTGAATCCTGAATTATAATTAACATAAATTGGTGTGCTCATTCTCAAATTGAGGTTGAAAATGAGCTTTTCAGACTCTGCACCATATTTAAACTAGAGCATGGAAGACAGTGGGTTCCTCATCTATTAAGGAAGGGGGTCCCACAGTGAAATAACTGAAATTAGGGTAAAATAGAAGAAGAATTTTGTCAAACGACTGTTGTAGAGGAAAGTGCCATAGAAAACAAATTGCCTCATTCTAAGCAATTAAAAAAAAAAAATTAAGTGGTTATGTAGAGCAATGCTTACTGAAGCCATGAAGCAAAGTCACAAACATTTACAGGCCCTGCAAACCTAAAAATTTGTATGTACAAATTCTGGGAAAAAGTTTCTAATTATATACTTGTTTTTATACATATTTGTACATCCAGATAATGATCACTTTCAGGGTCATGATTTTGAAATAAAAAGAGGGAAGGAAAGGGAGGGTGAGAGAAAAGAAGGAAATGGCTCCAATTCACAATTTTACAAACTTAAAGAGGACAATGACCCTTGAGATCACCTAACAAAACTCCTACCAGCTTACTGGTAAAGTGAGAAACCGGGACGTGGACTGCACTGATTTGAGTCCACCATTCCACAATATAAGCTGACGTTAGACTATCTAAACGTTGTTATGCATTCATGTTTAACTGCATTTGGCACCTTCCTCAAATTAGCTGCCATCCCAAATTCCCTAATGCTTTTCAGATCTATGGGCTTATAATCCTGAAGTTAGGTTTGAATGCATTCACTGCTTGTTATCTCACATCTAAGGAGACTGTCACTTCTGTCATTTTATCCTACTCAATGTTTCTCACATCCTTGTTACTTCCCCTTCTATTTCTAGGGCCTCATTCTTTTTCTTTTTCTTTCTTTTTTTTTTTTTTTTTGAAACAGAGCCTCAAGCTGTCGCCCTGGGTAGAGTGCCGTGGCATCACAGCCCACAGCAACCTCCAACTCCTGGGCTTAAGTGATTCTCTTGCCTCTGCCTCCCAAGTAGCTGGCACTACAAGGACCTGCCATAACGGCTGACTACTTTTTGGTTATCCTTCTCATTGTTGTTTGGCAGGCCCAGGCTGGATTCAAACCCACCAGCTCTGGTGTACGTGGCTGGTGCTTTAGCCGCTTGAGCCACAGGCGCCAAGCCCTAGGGCCTAATTCTTCATAAATCTACAACTAGAGAACTGGCATGAACTCCTCACTGGTCTCTCTGTAGTTCAGCTATGGAGAGTAGCCAAAGTAGTAAGAATAATTCCCTCAAGGCTTCTTTTTATCATAACATACTATATGTATACTATGCCTCAAAAGTTTAAATGGTTCTTCATGGCCTAAAAAGTCAAAAAGATGTCATAGCAATTAGAAACTTCTCTCCAGAAGGAAATGTTCCTTTCTGCAACACCTCTGTGGGGCCATCACCATCCACACCATGAACTAGGCACACTGGATTGACGTGTTGATAGTGGAAAAACCCAGCACTGCTTCCCAGCCTTGCCCACCTCCTCGGTGTGTGACCTTGCTGCTACTCTTTGTAGATTCTAAGCTGTAGTTTATTTTTATTCATCTCTACACAGTAGACGGTTTCACCTCAGACCAAATTGACTTTCTGTGAGAAAAAAAAAGACATAATAATGTAAGCAAAGCACCTGGCATGTATTAGACATAATTGTACATTTTAACTACCACTACTTTATATACAGGGTGGCCATAAAGTTCACGTGCAATTTAAAAGAGTGTACAATTTAAAGTTGCATGTGACGTCATGGTCATCCCGTATTTAACATGCCCGATTTACAAAGGATTTGAGTAAGCCCTCACCTACTTCTCTTTCATTCAATAAGCTGTAGTCCCTCACCCTGAAGAACCCCACATAGCAGCAACATATGAAGACACAGAGAAAAGCGTCTGTGCTCAGTGGGAACAGTAATGCACCGTGTACTAGGGGGTTCCTGAGTAGAGACTTCTAAGCTACCAAGACTGAGGAGTTGGGTCAGAGATGATGGGACACTTGATTACAATCATCAGGCAAAAATGAGTATAAGCTGTGAAGGCAAAGCGAGGACTAGCTCACTGTGACGGGGATTACGCCAGAAAACACCACCTCAGTGCCAGGCTAACTTCGGTTACGTTACTTACAGACAGCTATGTGCTAAATTCCAACCTTGCCCCATGTATCTGTGACGGAGTCCCCACCACTATGCCCACATCCTGGCTGCGGGGCCCCACTCATCTTGGCGCTGCTTCTCTGCACCTCAGAGCTGTGGTTTGAGTCCCTGCGGTCCTTCGTCAGAGGCTCCTTACCCGTCTTTCTCCCTTAACCACTTGCCTCTCGCCTATTCTTGCTTGACCACACTTGCCTCCCAGGGTTTGGAACTTGGTCTGTCTCCTGGGAATTGCTCCATCAGACCATGATCTTCCCAGCCACACACCCTGGGTGTATGACTCCAGATCTTAGTTTAAATGTCACCTCTTCAAAGAACCCTTCTCTTCCCCTCTCCTTTCCCCACCCTCAGATTTAAAAGAACAACTCAGTCTCTCTTCCATACTTATTCACTTTTCTTCATTGTGATTATTATCTGGTCATTTTCTCACGTGTTTATTCCTTTGTTATCTGTTAATCTTATTGCACTTGGATGTTAAGTTCTATACAGTTTGAGACCTCATCTATTTTGTTCCTTTTTTTTTTTTTTTTTTTTTGAGACAGAGCCTCAAGCTGTCACCCTAGGTTGAGTGCAATGGCATCACATCTCACAGCAACCTCCAACTCCTGGGCTCAAGAGATTCTCCTGCCTCTGCCTCCCAAGTAGCTGGGACTATCTGCACCCGCCATAATGCCCAGATATTTCTTGGTTGCAGCCGTCCTTGTTTGGCGAGCCCGGGCTGGATTTGAACCTGCCAGCTCAGGTGTATGTAGCTGGTGCCTAAGCTACTTGAGCCACAAGCACTGTGCCTATTTTGTTCCCTTTGATATCTACAGATCCACAGTGCCTAGAATATTTCTTGGAACATAATAAATGACTAACATACAGTAGATTAATGAATGATGGAAGAAAGGACTATCTCTACTCCGCCACCTGATTCCAGACCATAAATCTCTGCTCTCCAGATCCTCAGAATCACTAGATTCTTATTTGCATCAGACTCTTAGTTTTAAAGAGTTAAGACCCTAGATCCACAGAAGTCTGTAATGGAAGGTTATTACCTTCCTCATATTTTATTAATCAGAAATTTGACACCCTTGCTTTAGGTAGCCACATTTAATTGTCATTCTTCAAGCAAACTCACTTACATTTGTCTGTGTGCATGTTCATCAACACGGGTCATCGCCTATGTAGAATTAACTATAGGACTAGGATTAATTTCCATCATTACCTTAAGGTTCTGATTAAAAACTCCACTACCCTCAATGTCTTCTCTAATTATCCACAAACAAGAGTTACTTGTCATCATATTCTTCATCCGATTATTTAAACTGTACCAAATCACAATTTTGACAGTGTTGATTTTAATTTTTTTTATATAACCAAACACATCCATCTATTTTCCCCAGGTATACTGCAAGTGTTTTAGAGCTTATCATTTGTTTATTTTTATCATTATATTTTGCATTACAGTTTTAATATTATCATTTGTTTACTTTTATCATTATATTTTGCATTAGAGTTTTAAGGTTTCTCCTTGGTAGATAAAAAGCAAAGACTTTTAAATAAAATCATATCTCAAGTATTAATGACATTGTACAATTTTGCTTCTTGTTGTGACTCTTCAGAGTGGCTAAATAACGCCAAATCCAAAATCTCTTCAGCTCACCCCTTCGGTAATATTTTATGTTTGCGACAACTTCTCTCCTCACTGACTGTGACAGTGAGCTCCTAGAGGGCAGAAACTGCATTTCATTTGTTTATAAATCCCTAATCGCACATTGCTCCTCGTATAGCACGGGTTTAAGAAAACTCTATCCAAGATCTAAATAAACCAAGTTGTTATGGAGCACAGTCCAGACCTTTCACTCCACAAGCAGCTCAGAAAGTGATGCTTGAAGGGCTGATCCCAGCTGCTGTGGCATCCACGGAGTTGTCATAGGTATGTGCACCTGTTTAATGGGTCAGGCGCAGACAAATTTGCTCATGGTCCCTGTGCTTCTGTATTAAAAACTAAAAGGTATAGCATACTTCTTAACTTCCTTGCACTCATACTTACAGCATGCCCATTCTTTCTTCAATGGGAAGAAAATTTGATTTATAATCTGTTACGTGCTTTTTCAACTTCCCTGGTTTAAAAGCCTTTTAATCTATGTTTCTATAGTGGGTACCAAAGCAAAAAAGGATTAGTTCTAAGTTGTGGCAAGGAACTAAAGGGGTGAAAGGTGATACGTTTATGAGCAGTATGCCAAACCAGCCAGGGCTTAGGAACAAAGAAACAAGAAAACAAAAGGGGAATTGAATCAATTGCATCATATAAGAGGCAAAAGATGACTCAGGTAAGGCTCAAAGTCAGAGAGGGATTACTAAAATTTTTTATTTAAGGCTGGGCCAGCAAATTTTTAACTTAAGGCTTAATTATGTTTGCCTTGATTTGGTTCTAGAGTCTGAAGCAGAACTGAGTACTGCACGCAGAGGCAAAGCAATTCCAGGTATAAAGACTGAGGAAAGGCCGGGAATAGGAAGCAGGTAGGACTTTACTCTCTTGGGTGCACCCTCTAATTTCATCACATGCAATTGATTCCTCTCTTTATAAGGCTATGTGCTGTATTTCTCTCTTCCTATGTACATATACACACAGGTATGGCACAGTTTCTTGCCAGCCTATTTTTTAACCTTACATATTCTCATTGAGTAAGAATTTAGTTATAGTGATAGTATGTGCCAAGTCAGCATTTTGTTGTTGGAAATTTAATAGCATTTCTTATCCTAGAAATGTATTAATCTCACTCTGTTTCCTTAAAGTACCACAATCTTTTATAAAAGCTACTAATCTTTAAAATGACAGAATATTAATAGCTAAACTATATAGATGATTTCAGCTTTAATCTTTTTAATAATTTGTGTATGTGTGTAAGAGGTAAGCTGCCTTCCCAGAATTTAGCTACATTTCTTTTCTAATACAGGTTTATTTTTCATGTTGATTCAGACTTCAGTCTCCTCTTTTTTGGGTCATTCTTTCCCTGCAGAATTTTGGCCTCACTCTCAATTCAAGAGTTAGCAATGATTTATCTTGGAATCTTTTAAAAATTCTTGTGGTTTAGAAGATTTCAGTAGCAAGACTATTTTCGTCACTACGAGACTATCCCTCAATTAAAGCAGCATTAGTCTCTACATTGCTAAACTCACCATCCTGTATGTCTTTTCTTAACAAAACAAGTGAAAACTACTTGTGGGTTACCACAGTCCTCCTACTTTTTTTATGAAAATGGTTTTATACATTCAATAAACCATATTTAAATTTACTATGTACTAGTTACTCAGTAGTATTCAAAAGTAGAGAATGACTCAACACTTCTCTTCCAATATGAACCAATCAAGCATGTAAAAGTGCACACACACACATACACACACATAAATCTCTAAAGCAAAAGCAAGGTAATAATCAACCTTCCGATGAAGCATGCTGGTAAATTTTATTTGTCAATTTGACTGGGTATAAAAAAATTCTATCTGGAGGCGGTGCCTGTGGCTCAGTGAGTAGGGCACCAGCCCCATATACGGAGAGTGGCGGGTTCAAACCCGGCCCTGGCTGAACTGCAACAAAAAAATAGCCAAGAGTTGTGGCGGGCACCTATAGTCCCAACTACTTGGGAGGCTGAAGCAAGAGAATCGCCTAAGTCCAGGAACTGGAGGTTGCTGTGAGCTGTGGGACGCCATGGCACTCTACTGAGGGCAGTAGAGTGAGACTCTTGTCTCTACAAAAAAAAAAAACAAAAAAACTATCTGTCTGGGTGTGTCTGTAAGGGTGTTTCTGGAAAAGATTAGCATTTGAATCAATATTCAGAGTAAAGAAGATGTATGCTGGCCCATGTAGGCAGGTATCAGCTAATCTTTTGAGGGCCTGAATAAATAATAATAATAATAATAATAATAATACCCAGAGGAAGCATGAGTAGTTCTTTCTTCCAGAGCTGGATCATCCCTCTTCTCTTGCCCTGGGACCCCAGAGATCCAGATTCTTGGCCTTTTTGATCTGGAACTTAGCCCAGGGACCTCTCAGTTCTTAGGCATCCAGACCTGGACTGGGAATTACACCACAGACTCCCCTGGTGCTTCAGATCTAGGGACTTAGACTGAATTGCAAGACTGGCTTTCCTGTTTCTCTGGCTTACAGACAGAATACGTGGGACTTCACGAGCCAATTCTCATTTTATACATATGTACACACACATACACACAGAGACTGTATATATATATATATATACACAAACATAGTCATCCCTGGGTATCCATTAAGGACTGGTTCCAGAAGTTCCCACAAATACATATGTATCCTTGAGCTGTTGCTATAAAATATTATAAAATTTGTATATAACATACACATATCCTCCCACTTAAATCATCTCTAGATTAGTTATAATAACTAATACAATGTAAATGCTATGTAAGTAGTTGTAATACTGTATTTTTTTAGGGAATAGTGACAAGAAAAAATAATCTTTACATGTTCATTATAGGCACGGTTTCTTTTTAAATATTTTTGGTTTCTCATTGGTTGAATCCATGAACATGGACTATTATCATTCCCGTTTACAGATGAGAAAACCAAATACAGAAATGTGATATGACTCGTCCAAATTCTGTTCACCATGACTAGAGTTTGAAATCAGTCCTCTCACTCCACGGCATATTGCTTTACCCCACTGCCTCCCAATAATGAAAAATATTCTTCCCTGCTTCAAGTTACCTATGTTATCTGGCACTAGGATTTGAGATCTACGTAATATATGTTTACTGGTAGAACAGTGTGGGGCACAGAGCAAACCCATCAATCAATTACTTATGGGTAATACTAAATACTATAAGAAATGGAAGAGTATTTCAAGAAAAATTGAGGCTTAAACTTTGAACAAGGTATGAGAATGAGACACATACCTGGAGTGCCCCATAAAAGTCATTCTTGTGCATTGGGTAGCAAAAGGAAAATTCTGATTTCAGGAGTCAGCATGCCTTAGGCAGGATAGCAAGAAAAGTTTTCTAGTCAACGTAGAGGATTTGTGATGAGCTGTAGAGAACATTATTCTGAATACATAGTCTAAGGGCAAATAATAGAGCAGGAAAATCCCTGGATACTGGGCTGTGGAACTTTAAAGGTAATGGTGAGCCTTTGCAGGGTTTTATGGCTGGAATTGTCTAGATCAAATCACTGTATTAGTTTTATTTTGCCTAGATGCAGAGGGGCAGTTGAGAAGCTGCTGTAGGAATCCAGGGGTCAGGGGTCAGATTAAAGGAGAGCCGTAGACATAGAAAATAAAAGAATTCATGTGAAATGATTTGCAAAAGAAGCAGCAAAGCCTGGTGGTGGCTCACTCCTGTAAACCCGGCATCATGGGAGGCCAAGACTATGGTGCACTGTGGGAGGATCACATGAGCTGAGGAGTTCAAGACCAGACTGAGCAAGAGTGAGATCTCAACTCTATTTAAAATTAGAAAAAAATAGCCTGTTGTAGTGGTGTACCTACAAGAGGATTTCAGAGGATCGCTTAAGCCCAAGAGTTTGAGGTTACAATAAACTTGGGTTGCACCACTGGACTCCAGCCAGGGCAACAGAGACCCTGTCATAAAAAATAAATAAAACTAAGTTAAATTAAATTGGCTTAAATAAGTTAGGAAAATCCAATACTAACAATATGACTCCAAGATAGTACATTCATTGCTAGAATAAGTTAAATTACTGAACAGCTTTGATGTTATAGAAGCTAAGAATAAAGGAAAAGAATGAGCCAAATTCTCAAACCAACTTCTAAGTTCTAAGCTTTCCTAAACGTACCTATTTTCCTTGTAATCTAGGTGAATGAACATAATACGTCATCAATCATTGGTCTCACTTTGTCACCTGGCTAGAGTGCCATGGCACAAATCCAAGTTTACTGTAGCCTCAAAATCCTGGGCTTAAGCAATCTTTCCACATAGCTGAAACTACAGGTGCACACCATCACACCTGAGTAATTTTTCTTATTTTTTCGGTGCTGAGTTTCACCCAACTGCTGACCTCAAGTGATCCTCTCGCCTTTTGTCCTCCCAAAGCACTGGGATTACAGGCATAAACTACTGCACCTGGCCTCATCAATTACCTGATAGAAAAGGCCTGGAGACTTGGCCTGTCAGAGGAAATGCTCAAGAGCGGGCATCCTCATACCGGCCCGCAGGCCACATGAAGCAGTGTGAATTGTATTTGTTCCTGTTTTGTTTTTTACTTCAAAATAAGATATGTGCAGTGTGCTTAGGAATTTGTTCATAGTTTTTTTTTGTTTGTTTGTTTGTTTGTTTTTAACTATAATCCGGCCCTCCAATGGTCTGAGGGACAGTGAATTGGCCCCCTGTTTAAAAAGTTTGAGGACGCCTGCTCAAGAGTAATGACATAGCATTCTCCCACAGGTCAGCAGGGGGTGTCACTTCATCAGATTTCCTGTCATCCAACAAGCTCCTACAGGTACAGAAGAGATCTTTCAATGAACAAAGCATGCAAAGGAAATTCATTCATGCCAGCTGCGACCCTTCTCATTTCAGTCTTCCACTCATTTAACGCTTTATTTTGATTTTCAGGACTACCTCCCCAGAAGTCTATAGAAAATTAATGTATTACTACACAAAAATATTTAAAACTTTTAGCTGTATTTTAAAAATAACACTTTATTTATTTATCATGGTCCAAAAAAATCAAACCATTTTTAAGTAGGATTGAATCTGGTTTCCCATGCTTTACAAAAGAAACGGAAAAATCCCAGTGCAAAAAAAAGAAAAGAAAAATATAGAAATCTTCACATAACAACTAGCATGAAAGAAACATATAATATACAGGAACTTCAAGAAAAGTGATTGTGTTATGGATAAATAGGTATGGCTTCCTTTGTAAAATTCGAACCACGTATTAAGAGATATAGTTCACACCATCCTTGGTGCCCCAGCTTGACATGCAGAAAGCTGTTAAAGGCTTACACAATTGTAGCTAGTGATACCAAGCTTCTATGGATAAGGAAACAAAGGTGATTGTGAGGAAAGGTGTGGGGAACATAAAGCTATAGCAGATTTTTACCATTAGGTTGTTAAAAAAAGAAAGAATTAAAAATGCTTAGCTAAGACAAATATAAAATAAAATGATTTGAAGTTTAGTTTTTTAAACCTAAAAAAAGTCTAGTGTTTTAAACCTTAAAAAAAGTTTAGTGTTTTAAACCTTTAAAAAATTACAATTTAAGAAGGAATAATGGAAAGAAACCCTGAGCTCTTCCTTTCTTTTTTATTATTATTATTTTTTTTTTTTTCTTTGCGGTTTTTGGCCAGGGCTGGGTTTGAACCTGCTGCCTCTGGCATGTGGGGCTGGTGCCCTACTCCTTTGAGCCACAGGCACCGCCCTGACTCTTCTTTTCTTTTGGTTTTCATACCAGTGAAAACTCAGAAGGTGGGTTTACATATTCTCTGCGCTCATGCCTGGAATCTGTACACTGTCTCATTTACTGTTGACTTCCCGCAGATGACTGAAACTCAGTGGATTTTAGTGGCTATTGTTGTATTTAAGAGGAGGTAGAAAGAAAGCTGATTACATAATGTCTTTTGTGTTAATAGGTAAACATAGACCTGAACCTTTCATGACTTCCTGGGGGCTTGTACATACCTTGACTATGGAAACATTTTTCATCAGCTTGGTTATTTTTACCCCTTAAATGCGTCCTGCAATCTGGATCCAGGGGACAGATTGGCATAATGTATAAACTTTTGAGTAAAAATTAATGTTTCCAAGGGTGAGAAAACTATATTTATTAAAGCTTTCTTTAAACCTAACTTTATATCCAATAATTCACCTCTACATATGCATCCAAGGTAAGTCATATATAGGTAACAAGACCTGAAAGGCAGGTGGTGCCTGTGGCCCAAGGAGTAGGGCGCTGGGCCCATATGCCAGAGGTGACAGGTTCAAATCCTACCCCAGCCAAAAATTGCAGCAACAACAACAAAAGACCTGAAAGACCTTAGACACACAAACATTAAGTGTTTGATGGAGCTTCTTTTTTTTTTGTAGAGACAGAGTCTCACTTTACTGCCCTCGGTAGAGTGCCATGACGTCACATGGCTCACAGCAACCTCTAACTCTTGGGCTTAGGCAATTCTCTTGCCTCAGCCTCCCAAGCAGCTGGGACTACAGGCGCCAGCCACAATGCCCAGCTATTTTTTTGTTGCAGTTTGGCCGGGGCTGGGTTTGAACCTGCCACCCTTGGCATATGAGGCCGGCGCCCTACTCACTGAGCCACAAGTGCTGCCCCTTGATGGAGTTTCAATGACAAGTTGATTCATTCTATTATTAAAGAAGGCTCATACAGTGAACAACTGATGTTCACATTATAGGAACATATAGCTCCAGGTATCTCAAAGCACTTACATTGTATTAACAATCGCTATTGTTATTTGTCTTCAATGCAAATACTGGTTTGAAAAAAAAACACCACAGGCCTGGTGCCTGTGGCTCAAGTGGCTAAGGCACCAGCCACATACACCTGAGCTGGCAGGTTCAAATCCAGCCCAGGCCCGCCAAACAACAATGACGGCTGCAACCAAAAAATATCCGGGTGTTATGGTGGGTGCCTGTAGTCCCAGCTACTTGGGAGGTGGAGATAGGAGACTCGCTTGAGCCCAGGAGTTGGAGGTTGCTGTAAGCTGTGATGC
>CAUYPK010097939.1:0-26610 GCA_963574355.1 Loris lydekkerianus | reverse complement strand
CATTGTAATGGAAGTTTTAGCCATTGCAATTAGGGAAGAAAAGGCCATCAAGGGTATCAACATAGGGTCAGAAGAGATCAAACTTTCACTCTTCGCAGACGACATGATCGTATATCTGGAAAACACTAGGGATTCTACTACAAGACTTTTAGAGTACAACATTTTAAACACAAACACCTACCCATCAATACATTGAGTTTGAGTATTAATGTGTTCTGAAAATTACAATATAATAGTTTATATAGATTAGGAATGGTATTTATAAACTCATTATCTAAAATCATTTAAGGTTTATACTGTTGTTAAGCTTTAGAATATATACTTGGAGGGATGATTAAATTCACACCTACTGAGCACAGTACACACTATTTGAGTGAAGAAAACACTTATGTGTATAACTTTGATTCAACTTGTACAAAAACAAAGAATGTAAATAAAACATGTGTACTCTTAATTTTCTGAAATAAATACTCCTCCTCCAAAAGACTCACATGCTTCCTGAAGCAGACATGTTTTAGTTATTTTACCAGTTGTGATCACATTGAGAGGGGCTTAGTTTCACGGACAATTGTCACTTTGCTGTGTATCCACACCCTCTTTGGAACAAAATTTTCAAAAATCTCCCCATGTATTAAAAAAACTGCTTTACATAGTATCATCCCACTACCTTAATTACAGCTGATCAAAACACGAATTAACCTAATCATTAAGGAAAAGCTATTTACAGGTAAGTCTGTTGGCACACTTGTTTTTTAACGAACAAAAGTCTTGAATAGACACCTCACAAAATCACACACAGAGGTGGCCAATAAAGTCATGAAGAAATGCTCATCATAAGATAGGAGCTTAAAGGAGAAACCACAATGAGATACCATTTCATACTCACCAGAATAGCAAAAATCAAAAATACTTTCACCAAGTGTTGACCAGAATATGAGCCACTTGAACTGTCATTGTTAAAGAGATATTTACTTTAAAACATATTTTGACATTTCCTGTAAAAGTCTAATATTTTTCAGTATCTTCCCAAGAGAAATGAAAACACATATTCACTGCTGACTTGTACAAGCAATCATAGCTGCTTTGTTTATAATAACCTCTAAGTGAAACAACACAAATGTACAAAAGCATATTAAGTGGAAAATCAAACTAGTACATCAGAAAATGAAAGAAACTTCAGATACATGTTACAGTATGCATAATTATCAAGACATTATGGTGAGCAAAGGAAGTTAGACACACAAAAATATTACACATTCTATAATCCCCTTTATATAAAAATCCTAAGAGAGGATTTAAAAAGTTATCATGGCAAAATATATATATATATTCTTAAAGGTTTCCTGAGGTAAGGGCATGGGAGAGTATCCATTTTCTTTCTTTCTTTCTTTCTTTCTTTCTTTCTTTCTTTCTTTCTTTCTTTCTTTCTTTCTTTCTTTCTTTCTTTTTTTTTGTGACAGAGTCTCACTTTATTGCCCTTGGTTGAGTGCCATGACACCACGGCTCACAGCAACCTCCAAATCCTAGGCTTAGGCGATTCTCTTGCCTCAGCCTCCCCAGTAGCTGGAACTACAGGTGCCCTCCACAATGCCCGGCTATTTTTGTTGTTGTTGTTGTTTCAGTTTGGCTGGGGCCAGGTTTGAACCCACCACCCTTGGTATATGGGGCCAGTGCCCTACCCACTGAGCCACAGGCACTGCCCCTTTGAAAGGGCATGAGCCGGGAGCAGTGGCTGGCACCTGTAATCCTAGCACTCTGGGAGGCCGAAGCAGGTGGATTGATTGAGTTCTGGAGTTCCAGACCAGTTAGAACAAGAGTGAGACCCTGTCTCTAAAAATAGCCTGTCATTGTGGTGAGCACTAGTACTCCCAGCTATTTGGGATGCTCAGGCAAGAGAATCACTTGAGCCCAACAGGCTGAGGTTGCTGTGAGCTATGATGCATTTTACCAAGAGTATCAAGTGAGACTCTGAGGAAGGAAGGAAGGAAGGAAGGAAGGAAGGAAGGAAGGAAGGAAGGAAGGAAGGAAGGAAGGAAAGATGTAAAGAAGGAAGGAAGGAAGAAAGGAAGGAAGGAAGGAAGGAAGGAAGGAAGGAAGTTAGTTAGTTAGGAAGGAGAGAGAGAAAGAAAGGGGCATGAAGGGACTTTCTGCAGTGTTAGAAATCCTAGCTATTTTGATTATGGTGATGTTTTAAGGTATATAGAGTTACACAGTTAAAATGTGACATTTATACAAATTATACTTTAAAAGAGTTTATATAAAATATTAAAATCGGAAAGATAATTTGTCAATGATGTTTACTTGCAGTGAGGGATAGGAGGTTGGGATTAGACAGACTGAGGGCTAGTAGATTAGGTCAGAAAGTATCTAGTCAAGAGGTAAGGAAAACCTATGGTGGAAAGGATAAATACAACTTAAAAAGAAAAATAAAAAAAAAAAAATAAAGAATCAGTGCTGGCTTTCTTTTGTACTTCTGAATTTGTAAAGTCAAATTCTCAAAATATATAGTCACTATATGTCTTGTTTGAAGTTATGATAATAATTTTATACTTCATGCTATGCACTGGATTTTTGGATTCACACAAATTAATAGCCTGAAACCTAATCCCACAAGATGACGGCCCTTAGAGGTGAAACATACGAGATAATTATGTCATGAGGCCAGAGCCCTTATGAGAGGGGTTTAGTGCCCTTATGAGAAGAGCCAAGAAAAAGATTATCTCTTTGTCTTTGTCATGTGAGAATACTGTAGGGTGTCTCTACAACAAGAAAAGGGATCTGTGTGCCCCTGGAACTTGGACTTCCTAGCCTCCTAATTGTGAAAAATAAATATTTGTTATTTAAACTATCCAATCTACAGCATTCTTTTATAGCAGTCTGAACTAAGCCATTTCACAAACGAATGGCTGAAAGACAAAGAAACTAGGTTACATGGGAGCAAACCTAAAATAAAAGCTATACCTTTACCAGTCTAAGAAACTTTCAAGCTATAAATGAGCAATAACGTACACTCGAACAAATAAAGACATTTCTGAAGTATTCACTCAACATATTCAAATAATCTGCTAAAAAATTAATATTTTATTGAAATTTCTATGTATTTTTGGCTCTCCTGTATTAATGCTTGGGAGTCACATTTGCATGACACACTACCATGGGTGACAGAGTGAGATTCCGTCTTGGAAAGAAAGGAAAAGAAGAGAAGAGAAGGGAGGAGAAGGGAGGGGTGAGGATGGGAGGGGAGGGGAGGGGAGGCGAGAGGAGAGGAGAGATGAGGAGAAGAGAAGAAGAAAAGGAGAAATTTGGCAAATGTTCTACAAATACAAGTAAACCCTGTATTTAGTATAGTTTTTGGCAGTAACCTAATGGAATTTAGCCTTTAATATATTAAGCAATGCATTTTAATTATGCCTAGAAAAACCACGCTATGTACTTCTTAAAGACAGAATTAAAAGATTTTTCACAATGCAAAACATGAACAAGGAAGAAAAAAATAAAAAAAACTTCTGTGAGGCTTTTCTTACTTTGCCTAATTTGCATGTTCCTTCAGTAAAAATGAAATTGTTACAAAAAGAAACAGCTGGAATTTCTCTGAAAGGTAAAACAGAAGTATTTTGACAAGATTGCCAAGTATTAAAGCAGCGGATCTCAACCTGTGGGTCGCGACCGACAGGAACTGTATTAAAAGGGCTGCGGCATTAGGAAGGTTGAGAACCACTATATTAAGGTTAGTTCTACAGAGAAGATAGAATTAGCCAACCCAGGGACGAATATCCTGAGAAAAAGAGAAAATGTCTTAGAAAAAAGGAAATGTTAAGTGTTAAATTCCATTCAATGTCATATTATTTGACTGTTGGCCAAAAAGTACTCTGGTTTCATATCTCAGTTAAGATCTGAGGTAAAGCCCTCTGCTTTTGTTGTTAAAAAAAAAAATGATAATAAATAGGGTTAGGGTGGTACTTGTGGCTCAAGGAGTAGGGCGCTGGCCCCGTATACTGGAGGTGGTGGGTTCAAACTCGGTCCCGGCCAAAAACTGCAAACAATAAATAAATAAATAAATAAATAAATAAATAAATAAATAAATAAATGAATGAAAATAGTTTGTATTAATATACATTTAAATTTGGAGAAAAGCAATATTTGAATTTCAAAGAGACAGGAGGAAGTGTTCGTACTTGGAAAAGTCCGTCTTCTGACAAGATTGTAGCAAGAATGAAATCCTTAGGGAAATCTCACTTGATGAACATCACATTTTTGTGCTTGGTACTTCCCAAGTCATTAGCTTTTGATTTACTATGCAGTATATGTCAGAACATCATATTTATAAGATCTATCACCCAGGATCTGTGAATTCTTACATCCCAAGAAAACAATCCATAAGCAATTTTTACGTGTCAGAACAGTAAAGTTCATTACCAGAAAGTTAGGTATATTATAATTTAATCTTTTCTTCAAATTGTGTTTTGTAATGCATATTTGCTCATCTTTCTCATGCACGGTATTTTGGTTTGAGTGTATCTATAGGCATGCTTTTTGTAACAGGCAATTCCTTTCACAGAAATCTGTGATTTATATGTAATGCTTTGGTTTGTATTATGATAATTCAAGACCATCTCAGAATTCCTAGATTAGTTTTAACACCCTTCACTAGGCACATTCTTAGTATTATTGTATTGCACACATTAAATTATGGTCTATGATTTATTTACCCTGGAAGATTGTAGGTTCCATGAAGGCAGAGATCAATCTTTAAACACAGTGACTGAAGCAGACACACCAGTGTTCAGTCAATATTAAATATTTTTAAAATGGAGCGATTTAAAAAGCCAAAGACCTTAACATGGCAGTATTTTAAATAAGTACTTAACAATGAAGTAATAAAAGATTAATCTCATTTCAATAATAAGTTAAATTATTTTTACTCTTTTTTTTTAATTGTCTTTTTAAAATGTGTAGCTCCTTCATATCTATCATGTGTACCTGGTCTGACATCAATGATTCTCATTAATTGCATTCCCTAAGGAGGGCACTGTGCTACTACCCTCTTCACCACCTGGCACGTGCTTTCAATCAAACCTACAAAGTTGTTTTGTGAACAAGAACAGAATAGCCATTTCCTGGTAATATTTTAGATATAGGCATTGTACTATGACCAAAGGAGAAGCTACAAAGCAAAATAGCCATAAGGAATTGAATATTTCACTCATATCTATTACTTAAAAATATCCCCGAGCCTCAATTTTTTCTCAAAGGAGCCGTCAAAGATTTAAAATAATCCTCTAATGCTAAGCAGTTTTTCTTCAATTTTCCCAGGATATCTAAAGAAACTAGGATGTTTCTCATATTTTCAGAAAAAAATAATCTTTTAATAATGTAAAAATGAATTTTGTAATCGTGATTTCCTTTCTGATGACCTTATAATACTTATCCCTGAAACGGATCTTCAGTGTCATCCTGTCTATATTTTCACAAGTGAAGAAACTGACACAGAAAAGTAAAGCCACCTGTCCTAGTGAAGTGGCCAAAACCTGGCTCTGTCTCTGCCGCCTGGGTTGGTATTCTGAGTCAGCACTGAGGAGCTTTTGGAAATGAGGTGAATTATTAGAATTCTATTCTTCATTTTCCTTGTTTGTACAATGGGCATATGAGTGAGGCCTACATTGTGGGAATTAAATAAAAGAATGTGAAACTCTTGGAGCAGTGCCTAACATAAAAGTAATCACTTAGTAACAGTTCACTCTTTGTTATAAAAATTCCAAATCTTTCTCAAGTCTTTATTCAAGTCTATTCTTATTAATGTAAGATAACATATGATCTTTCATGTAATATTTAAAAAACATATTTATAATGCTTTCATAATATGTACTTTTGAGGAGCAGAAGTGTTTTATTTTTATTTTTATTTTTGTTTCAAGTTCATTGAGGTCACAAAGTATAGGTTACACAGTTTGCATCTGTTAGGCAAAGTCCCTCTTACAATTGTGTCCCACGCCCAAGAGGTGTGCCATATACTATAACACACCCTTACTCTCCTTTCTCCCCTCTCACTGCACTCTTATTACCCCACCCCCACCTTGAATTGATTTGAGTTTTTTTCTTATGTGGCTATATAGTAGGTCCTATATTGCATTCATATTAGAATTGAGTACATTGATCACTATGGATTTATAGTATAGTCTGAAGTTTGGTACTGTGATACCTCCTGATTTTTTTTTATTTCTCAATAATGTCTTGGCTATTCAAGGTTTTTTCTGTTTCCCTGTAAAACAAATGTAGACCTGCCATTTGATCCTGCAATTCCTCTACTAGCTGTATATCCAAAAGACAAAAAGCACTTGGCAACAAAGGTATTTGTACCAGATTGTTCATTGAAGCACAATTCATAATTGCCTAGTCTTGGAAGAAGCCCAAGTCGATGGACACTTGGGCTTCTTCCAAGACTAGGCAATTATGAATGGATTAATAAATTATGGTAAATGTGTACCATGGAATACTATGCAGCATTAAAAAAAGATGGAGACTTTACTTCTTTTATGTTTACATGGATGGAGCTGGAAAATATTCTTCTTAGTAAAGTATCTCATGAATGGAAAAAAAAAATTCAATGTACTCAGTACTACTATAAAACCAATTTATAATCACTCACACTTTCTTAGGAGAGATGAATCACAACTATAGCCCAGGAAGAAGGATGAAAGGCAAAGAGAAGGGTAAGGGCTGAGGGTGGTCCAATAGAGGGAGGGTTAATGGTGGGACAACAACTATGGAGCATATTGCAAGGGTACAAGTCAAATCTATCAAGTATTAAACACAAATGTCTTAACACTGTGATTAAGTAAATGAGGTGAAAGCTATGGTAATTAGTAGAATGTAAGCACTCCAATTTGTACAAATAATCAACACACTGAATCCCAGAAAGGCATAAATGTATTCATGATCTATGTATATATGACTTAATAAAAAAAAAAAAAAAAAGAATTGAGTATATTGGATTCTTACTTCTCCATTCTTGTGATACTTTACTAATAAGAATGTGTTCCAACTCTATCCAAGTTAATACAAAAATGTAAAGTATCCATCTTTTTTAATGGCTGAATAGTATTCCATGGTATACGTATACCACAACTTGTTAATCCATTCTTGGGCTGGTGGGCATTGAGTTTGTTTCCATAGTTTGGTGATTGTAAATTAAGCTGAGATAAACAAACTAGTGAAAATGTCCTTATGATAAAATGATTTTTTTTTTTCTTCTGGGTAGATGCCCAGTAATAGGATTGCAGGATCAAATTGGAGGTCTAATTTGAGTTCTTTGAAGATTCTTCATACTCCCTTCCAAAAAAGTTGTATTACTTTGCAGTCCCATCAGCAGTGTAAAAGTATTCCATTCTCTCCACGTCTACAGCTTTGAGACTTTGTGAGGTGTGGCTATTCTCACTGGGGTTAGATGATACCTCAAGGTGATTTTGATTTCCATTTCTCAGATGATTAGGGATGATGAGTATTTCCTCAGATGTTTGTTAGCCATTTATTTATCTTCATCAAAGAAGGTTCTGTTCATCAGTGGTAGATGGGATTGTTTGCTTGTTTTTTTTTTTGTTTGTTTAATTGGCGCTCTCTGTAGACTCTAGTTATCAACCCTTTGTCAGATTGATACCCTGAAAATATCTTTTCTCAATCTGAAGTTTGTCTTTTTGCTTTGCTTGTTGTGTCCTTAGCTATACTGAAGCATTTCAGCTTATTAGGTCCCATTTGTTAATTTTTGTTCTTGTTGCCATGGCCACTAAAGTCTTTGGCATAAAATCTTTGCCCAGTCCAACATTGTCAAGGATTTTTTGTACACTTTCTTCTAAGATTTTTATTGTTTTGTGCCTTAGATTTAAATCTTTTATCCGTCTTGAGTCAATTTTTTCAAGTGGTGAAATGCGTCTGTCCAGTTTTAGTCTGTTACATGTGGTTATCCACTTTTCCCTGCACCATTTGTTGAATAATGTTTCATTTCCCATCTGTAGCCCTTTATTTGGTTTATCAAAGATCAGATGGCAAGTAGAGACTGGTTTCTTCTCTTGTTTTTCTATTCTATTCCATATTGCCCAGCTAATTTTTCTATTTTTAGTAGAGACCGGGTTTTTGCTTGGGCTGGACTTGAACTCCTGACTTCAAGGAATCTTCCTGCTTTAGCCTCCCATAAAACTAGGATTACAGACACAAGTCCTTGCACCTGACCTGTGGCAGTCTTAACTTTTTAAGCTAAAATATTTGAAGCAAGGTTTTTAAAAAAAAAAAAGCAAAAGGGTAGGAATATTGAAAGGATGATGAGTCTGAGCAGGATAAATAGCACATTTCTTACTTCAGATGACTAAATCATTATAAAACAGAATTAAAGGACATAGCACTCACCAGTCAAAAGGCCAGAAGTCCTCATAGCTAAGCATCACTGTCACTCACTGTCCAGTGTTGCTAGCCTAAAGTTAAAAGGTCCTGTTAAGCATTCCATAAACAACTTTAACTGACACAGTTCATAATGGCTGTTCATATTATTATTTATTTTAATGAATACAAGAAATTGAATAAACTATTTAATGAAAATTATATTCATAGAATCAAATCCTTTTGTTAGAAAGTTTATCATGAAAAATGTCTACTGCTGACTGCACCTTTATATTTTAGAGTACTATTCCTAAGAATCAATCTAGAAGGCATGGTAGCTATTTTTCCTTATTTCCATATTTCTAATTATGAAGCTTCTATTACTGTTGTTAATACATGTACTTCACATGTAATCTGTTTTTATTCATTTTAATGGTAGATAAATATAAATATTATCTACCATTGTTTATTCTTGTTTATTCTTCTTTACTATTGTTTATTCTTCTTTACTGTTGTAGTGCCTTCTACTAAAAATTTGAGTTAATACTCCTTAATATTTACACTAAGTCAGTATTAGAAACAATGTTTATATTAGACATGCATTCCAAATACATATATAATTAAATGTATAATTCATATTTTATAAATACATGTTTGTGTATATTAGGACTGACAATAAAGAAATCCTAGAAAAAATGTCCTACATATCTCATTGCTGACTAGCACCATGGTCATCTTTGAAATACTCCCCTTGGGAAGCTCTGCACTCACACCAGCATCTATTCCACACTTCTGGGCAATTTTGGAACTCTTTTTCTGCAATATCCATCAGAGATACCATCATATTCCCTGATGTCATAAACATTATCAAAATGTCCTTTTCAATATTTTGTTTGGAAAAGTCTTAGGGGGCAGATAGGGTGAGTAGGGAGGATGTTCCAATACAGTTATTTATTTACTGGCTAAAATCTCCCTCACTGACAGTGCTGCATGAGCTGGTCCATTGTCATGATTTGTTGGCAAAAAGCTCAGGTCATTTTCATTTAACGTTTTCCCACAACCTTTTTAGCGTTTCCAAATAGTAAACTTGGTTAACCATTTGTCTGGTTGGTACAAAGTCTTAATAAACAATCTCTCTGATGTTCAAAATGGCTAGCAACATTGTTTTGACTATTGATTTGGATTGACAAAATATTTTTGGTGGTACAGAATGGGCTGACTTTCATCGTGCACTTTGACTCTTTTGTTTTGGGGTTGTACTGGTATAGCCATGTTTCATTTCTAGTGATACCTTGGCCCAAAACATCAGCTTGCCTGTCCAGAAAATGTTGGCAAACTTTATCTCTCCTTTGCTCTTGTTCATCAGTGAGCTCCTTCAGGACCATTTCTGCACACAGTTTTCTCTTGCCAAGATTTTCAGTTAAGATTTTCTTATCTGCTTCTCCATCAATGTTCTTGGTCTGCTATGCTTCCCACAGTCGGCCGATGATTTTAACACACAATTCAATAAATTTTTGCAATGTTTTTATGAGTTCTGTTCATTGATGGCTACCCTGACCTCTCTTCATCAGTGAAGCTTTCTCTCGTCAAAAAATGTCCAATGTGTATACTGCCGATTTTCTCATGGCATTCATTATCCCCGTAAATTTTGACTAACATGTCCCTGATTTCACTTCCACTCTGTCAAGTTGAACAAGAAATTTAATGTTTTTTCATTGCTCTAATTCAAACTCTGATGTTTTTATGACAGCACACAAAATAAGCAACAGCAGTAATAAACACCACTCGGCATGACACTGTCACTTGTGGACTTGAAAATAGCCGTGGGACACCAACATACCACAGTATAACCTAACTGAGTTTTTGTACAGTTGTTGCCAATGTAAACCCACAGTGGCAAGTTCATGAATGTAATTGTCAGAATTTATGTATTGAGGTAGAATAATAGATTTAGATAGTTTATATTATACTCATAATTCAAGTAGATCTTTTTCTTTTATAAATATTTTTCACATTTATGCAGATAGACTACTGAAATGCTTTTATACAAACAGAACCTTATTATGTGTGCAATATTTATCTTTTTAAAATGATACATGAGGGAATGCTTCCTGGAATACACTTTTAGCTTGTGAATGCATGCTTGCTTTATTTACCTATCTATTGCTATCCTTTCATAGTGTCCAGTCAGATATAATATCACATAGATCTTTTTCTACAACTTTTTGCCTTTTTTGAGATTATAATTACTTCATTCCATTTGCATTATTTTCTATATATTTATCACTAATTTTGTTATTATTTGTGCCATATTCCATAATTCCTTCTTGTTTTATACAAACCCATACTTTTCAGACATTCTAGCAATTTATTTTATTTTATTGTATCATGGTGATTTTTATCTTGGAGCACTTAAATATTTTGCCCTATTTTATGCTGATCTTTCTCTTAGGCCCACAGTTCCCATCATTCTTTCTTCTGCTCTACTTGTTCTACAATTACTATATTTTTCTTGCTTTACTGCATTACTGTTAGAAGATTTACAGAAAAAAGTACAAAAACTAAATTTTGAGCCCTATAGTATCTGCAAATTTATTCTATTCCTATATTTTGGCCGAACGAATATACAGTTCCTGAATAAAAAATCATTTCCACTTATTGTCTATTTGTAATTTAGATCAATCATACAAATTAATTTGCCTATGTATTATTCAAAATATTACCAAGAATCCATTATTATTCCCAAGAAGTCCACTGCCATTTTAATTTCTGTTTGTTTTTCATATATATAGTCTCTAGTTTTCTCTGAATTTATCAGGATTTTTTTCTCTAAAGCTACTTCAATTAAAACTTATAATGATATACCTGGTATAGGTCCTTTATATTTACCATTTCATTTTATTTTTTATTTTATTGTAATTTAATTTAAATTTTTTTTTTAATTTTATTTTTTTGAAATAATCTCACTCTATTGCCCTGGGTAGAGGGCCATGGCATGCCAGTTCCCAGCAACTTCAAACTCTCTTTGGCTCAGGCAATCCTCGCTTCAGCCTCCTAAGTAGCTGGGACTACAGGCCCCCATCAAAACTCCTGGCTACTTTTTCTGGTTTTAGTATAGATAGGGATCTCGCTCTTGCTTAGGCTTGTCTCAAACTTCTGATCTCAACAAATCCACCTTCCTCAGCATCCAGAGTTATAGGATTACAGATGTGAGCTGCCATGCCCAGCCTATATTCCTGTTTTAGAATAATTGGTGGCTAATTGAAATCAGGAGTTCACTGGCCTTCTTCTCTGAGAAAAATTTATTTGTCACTATTTTGGTAATTTGCTTCCAACTTTTTTCTTTTTTTTTTGCTTATTCCTCCTTTCTGAAGGTCTTATTAGTTGGCATTGGGACCCTTTAAATTTACTCTGAAATTTTCTAACACCTTTTTTTATCTTATATTCCAACTCTATCTTTTGATTCTATTCTATAGATGTATCAGATTATTTCAACTATTCTTAAGAATTTTTATGACATTTTCTTTCATTAATTTTATTACTTTTTTATTATAGTAATATGTTTTATTATTTTGTGTTGGATGGAGTATGGTCTGTTCTCTTAGATTATTTTATTTATAACTATTTCTTTATTTGGACATTTATTTCTAAACTATATAAATCTTCCAGTATTAATTGCATATTATTTGTCTATATCATATTAGAGGCTTTCTTCAAATAATGAAGAATCTTTGGCTATGTTAAAGAGTTAAGTATTGAAAAGCAAACTAGCAGCTCTGTGTGCATGGATGGGTCTTGTTTTATCTTTAATTAAGAATGATCTGAAATGTCAGTATCCACAAAGCTTTCTTTCATACCATTCCATTTGTTCAGGAAAAAATAAAGCACCTCTGTCAGAATACTGTGTGACTGACTACTACCGTATTATTCCAGTTCAAAGTTATATCCCTGAGAGACACACGATGTGGGTTTTACAATTATACTTAATTAGCCTGTTTATTATCAGCTTAAAATCTGGGAAGACTAAGCAACTGTCCTCGTTGCCTTTGTGGTTCTTCAGAGTTTCAACTGCCTTCCTTGAAGGATACCCTGCTCCAGGGTATGACCAGGGCCAAAACGAGTTCTGGCACCACCAATTCCCACCTCTGATATTGTTTGGGGGCCTGAGACTTGCACAATATTTCTTTCCCTGATTTGTGCAAGGTGGGACTACAGAATGGTGCTAACTTCATGAGTTTGGGTTATTCTCTGAATTGAAGGTCAGGGCCTTGGATGACCCCACTGCCATTTGGACAAGTCCAATGGCAACCCATGAGGCTGAGCCAAATGTGCCGGCTAGTAATGTGCTCTTTAGGGGTATTCACAGTATAGTGGTATTCCAGAGCACAACTTCTAAGAGAGAAGGAAGTGCTGATAGGCATCCTTTATCTGTGCCACACCTTCCACCCAAACCCTCATCCTAGTGATGCAGGACAGGGCAGCACCACAACCTTCTGCCTTAGCCCTGGAGGTGTTGATGCTCCTGCAGATGGAGGAACTAACTTGCTGGAAGGGCCAGACACCTGGGGGGTGGGGGGAGATGCTGGTGCCTTGCTGTCTCTTCCACTTGAACTTCTGACCAGTTTCATGGATGGGCCTTGCTGTTGTAAGAATGGAAAATTTTATCTGGCCCTAGACCAGGCATGTTACAAGGTGTCTACCCCACATGAGCCCCCTGTTCCAGGAAATGGCCCGCTCAGGGCTCCAGAGAGCCCCATGTTCCAGGAAAAGACCCGTCCAGGGCTCCAGATGGTCGCAATAGGGCTAGGGCAGCAGTTCTGAGAAAAACGAATACAAAGAATTATTCTACCCCGATAACTTGACTTGAATTTAAACTTCTGTCATGTAAAGATAGAGTGGATCAATTTAAATGAACCAGTAAGATTGTAACGCACCATTCCTTCCCGCTTCTTCCCGCTTCTTCCAGAACCCTATAAAAAGAGCTCCCTTCTTGAGTTCAGGGTCGACTCCTCTGTCTCCTGCGTGAGATACGTGTCGGCCCCAGAGCTCTGGCTTACCCTGAATAAAGCCTTGTGTGTTCTTGCATCAAGTGTGGTCTCTCGTGAGTTCTTGGGCGCCGTGCCGTCCCGAGGTTTGAGTGAGGGTCTCCCTTCGGGGGTCTTTCAGTCTCTGACTTGTTCTCTCTCACTAGGTGTCCTCCCAAGATGGCTATACTCTTGTCAGGGTCCTGAGGCTTTCTTCCTCACAAAGTTCATCAATTTTTAAAGTTTTTGTCTTTTGTTCAGAAGTTTTCCTTCAGGGTATATCATCCTTATCCTCCACGCTGATGACTTGTGATCTATCTCTCCACACACTTGAGTTGTAGCTCTACCTTTCTGTATTCTGATTGAGTGTGTCACCTGGGTGTCCAACAGGCTCAATGTGGCACGTCTAAGTGTGTGTCACCATTTCACTCCCCAATCTAGATGCTTATACTATTTCCTCTTATCTGTCACTAGCCAAACAGGGAGAACGTCTAAACCAGTCTTTATTATTGCAAAGATACACATACTAAAAGCATCATTTGCTTCCATAATGAAGCAAAACATACAGCCTCTGCTTAAGCCCAAAAGTTTGAGATTGTGAACTGTGATGCCTCAGCACTCTACCGAGGGTGACATAGTGAGACTCTGTTTCAAAAACAAACAAACAAACAAACAAACAAACGAACACCATACAGTACAGCCTCCTGAAGCGGAAGCTCCAGCCCTAGAGACTCTTGGTCTGGGGGAACAATATCAACTAACAGGAAGCTGCAGGAGGCATGAAGAGACCCCAAGCCTAGAAGATAAATAGTATTTGAGCTGTCCCTTAATTCCCACTCCCCTAGACTCCTGAAATCACAACATGTCTTACTCTTATTGTGGAGCCCCATTTCCTTACAGAGATTCCCACTGTGGATGAGACAATAGACTTCAGCTAGTAATAATATTTTGTTTGGATTATTTATAAATATTTACAGACCCACAAGAATGATAGCCTAAGAATGAGACACAAAATGCAAACAGCAGTAGAGCAAACTCTAAGAAAACAGAATTGATACAGTGGAAAAAAGAAAACCTTGAAATAAACAGTCCTCATCAAGAATGGTGATCTTATCCATTTTTTTAGAAAATGGGAGGAGGAGGAGGATGGAGAGGAAGAGCAGAAGTGGGAGGTGAAGAAAGCAGAGAAGGAAAAGAAGAATTAGATGGAAAGGAAGCAGTAATTAGGACAAAAGAAAGCCCTCAAGAGTTTTTGGAGCTCCAAACTATTGTTGTGGAAACAAAACACTGAAGAGTAGATGATTGCTCTAATTAAGAGAGAATGTGAGAATATAATCTGTAAGATGGAAATTTGTGTGAAGGAAACAAAAGATGAGTATTAGAAGAAAAACTCTGAAAACTGGAAGATAAATCTAATGTTCCAAGATTTGCATAATAAGAGTTCTGAGCCTGTGTAAAAATGTATGCAAAGGATAAAAGTATGAAAGGAATTTATTTTTAAGAATAATATTGTAGTTCAAGGAAAGTTATTCCACCTTTAGAATAAAAGGGCCAACAGGGTGCACAGCTGATTAATAAAATTCTTATCACTTCTAGAGTATATATGATGGACAATAGGATTGTAAAACATGTAACAGTTGCTAATAAATTATTTCTAAGTACTTAGAGGTTTAATGTAAAAATAATTATCATCTGGAACTAAAATTCCATTTTATTTGAAGAAAGTACAGGGAGTGGTGAAGTTGGAAGAAAAAATAAAACCATGACAAAAATGGTTTCCTCCCATGTGTAGTGTGAAGAGACATAGGCAAACGAATATATAAACAAACTTTAAAAATAAACTTCTGAAATTAATAAGCAAAAGAAAAAAACAACAGAATAAAACTAGGCAAGTTGTATGACTCTTAATTCACAGAAGAAATCCAAAAGGCTAATAATAAACTAGTAATCAAAGAAACCGAAATAATTTCTAAAATAATGAAATAATATTTTTCATTGCAAAACTGTCAAAAATTAAAAATAATAATACTCAATTCTTATTAAGGGCTTACTATGTGTACAATAATGGAACAAATAATTTAAAGAAATTACCTTACTCAGTTCCCATTACCAAATATGTGCAAAAAAGAGTTACTAATATTTCATCTCTATAGATGGAAACACTGAGACTTACAGAGATTTCCAGAACCTTCTCTACTTTCCTAGAAATCCTGTCACGTTCCCTTCTCAGTTAAAATTCTGGGACGTTAACTTACACATATCATATCCACTTCCTTACCTCCTTTTTCCCACTCATCAAATTATCTCAGTCATTTATTTCTCCATTTCCCTTAGACCAGAGAAATTTTCACTTGCAAGTGAACCACTATTTGATTAATCCAGTTGCTGCTTCTCAGCCCTTATCTTTGGTGGTCTTGACATTGTAAATCATGTTGTCTTTCTTGAAGTATGTTCCTTCCTTGAGTGTGGCTCCAGCATTTGCAAGTTCCTTCTGCTCTCTTTGCTCAATCTTCACATCTCTCTCTTTCTGCCTTTTACCCTAAGCTCCCCGAATTGCAGAGTTCTCCAGAAGTATTAGTTAGAAGTATTAGTTATGAACAAGTTTACTTAAATATGCAGGTTCTTTTGTAGAAAAATTATTATATCTATATACAAATGATGTTGCACAGATCAATTTTTTAAGATAAAATAACAAATATGCAGCTATCATCTTAATTCATGAACTCAGACTTCTCACATCACTTGTGTTCATATTCAAAAATTATATTCTGTATTATGATTATTTTTGGTAAACATGACTTACGATTATTTTTGATACACATGACTAAAATACAGCAAAGTAACTTTCTGATCTCTACAAGGATAATCATCTAGTAAGTGTTCCAAGATAAAGAAATGAATAAAACAGGCACAATTCTCCTGAAAATCATGAAACAATCAATTTACCTTCATGTTTTTTTAATGCAGGTAATGGAACTCAATCGTTGCCTTGTTAAATGAATGCCTCATTGAACCATCTAATAACATACAGTGCAAGTGAGCATTCTTGAATGGTGTCTGTAACTTTAGCATCCTATCATGCATTACTGAATTAGTTAGATCCATGCAATTAGAATAAATGATATATAAAAACAAACATATATCAAACCATAAGTATCGCTTCTGTTATTGACTGAACCCCAAGTTAAGGGCTGGAAAATATTTGAGAAATATTAGGCTCTGTTGTCACATAGGAGCCTATAATTAACTAATTTTTGAAGGACAAACAGCAGTTTCAATAATTGTATTTGGTTTCCAAATCCCTAATATTAAATTTGGGGATTCAAGAAAGAGAAATCAAAATTTCCAGGAACTTTTAGGAATTCTTGATATTAAAAATTACTCTTCATGGGCAGCACCTTGGCTCAAGGACTAGGGTGCCAGCCCCATATGCCAGGGATAGTGGGTTCAAGCCTGGCCCCAGTCAAAACTGAAAAAAAAAAAAAATTACTCTTCTTTTGGCATAACACTATTTTTTAAAAATAATGAGTGACAATAATGCTAAACAGTGTATCATATTGCCATGGTAGAATTTCACTAAATGATTTAGAGATCTTCTAAAAAAATTATTTATGGATTTGTGTGTGTGTATGTGTGCATATATATAAAATAAATACATAGTTTACATGGTTAAAAATATATTTTGTTATTTCAGAAATATAGAAAATGATCTCACCATTGACAATATATGTAAAAACATTAAAAGCAGGAAATATTAATACCAAAAGAACTTTATCAAAACTGAAAGATAATACTATAAATATTTAATATTAAAAACTATTATTTTTAAATGAATTTATGGTAATAACTTTCAAAAATTGGATAAAATGGGCAAATTTCTTAAAATATATGTATGGTTCCAAAATTCACAAAGAAATGTAGATAAATCTGAAAAGCCCTCATCTATGAAGACATTGGTTTTACTGTTATCAACTAATAAAATCTTTCCTTCCTACAAATAATGGCTCAGATGGTTTCACTGGTGAATTCTCAAGGAAGATACAGTATAAATTTTAGAGAATTGATGTTAGAGAAACTAGACAAAGAAACTTTCCATCCCATTACCAAAACATGAAAACTAGATAAAAAGATTATAATAAAAGAACACTAGAGGTTAGTATTTCTTTTAAACATGGAGGCAACAATTCCCAAGAAAGAAATTATATCCTATGATACATTTATGTAAAGAGAAATGTATTATGAACAAGTAGAGTTTTCCCCAGAAATGTTGGTTTAACATTTGAAAATCAACTAATGTAATTCACAACATTAAAGACTAAAAATCAAAACTATATAATTATCTTAATTTATACAAAGTATGTAGCAAATCACTTGTGTTCATATTCAAAAAAAAGCATGCATTCATGATTAAAACTCACAACTCACATTAGATTAAGAATAAAATGGAGCTTCCTCAATCTAATCTATTAACAACCTACAGCTAGCATTATACTAAGGGATGAAATACTTCACCGTTTCTCTGTAAGATCAAAAATGAAGCAATTATTTCTGTTCTAACAATTCCACTCTCACACAGTTTCAGAAGTCCTAATCATGCAAATAAATGGCATACAGATTAGAAGGGGAGAAATAAATAATCTTCTTGTCCAAAAGAGATAATATTCCAAGTAGAAAATACCAAGGACTCTAGAAAAAAAGCTGTAGAAATAATGAAGGACTTCAGCAAAATTGAAGGAAATGAAGTTGTGTACAAATATCAGTTCTGTTTCTATATTCCATGTTAGAATTAACAATCAGAAAGTAAAATTTAAAAAATAACAATACCATTCATAATTAAAATTAAAAATTATGAAATGTTTTGTATATAATTAAAAATTGTGAAATGTTTTGAAATATATTTGAAAAATCCACAAGACTGGCACATTCTATATTTTTGAGAAAAAAATCTTAAATAATCAAAAAAATTTTGAATATGTTTCAATTTTAAATAGACTGCTATATTCAATAATTAGAAGAATTCATACTTTAATCATGTTATTTCTCCTCTAAATTGATCCATATATTTGTAGATTCAATATTAACTCCATCCTAAAAGGCTTTTCTCTAGAAAATGACAGATGACTCTATTTATACAGGAATGCAAATAATCTAGAATAACTGAAACAATTTTGACAATGAAACAAATATATAAAGCAGCTATAGTATCTCACTTTTAAGATTTACTTCAAAACTATTATAATCTAACCAATAGAGTAACAGCATAAAAATAAACATATAAGTCCAGGGAATAGACTAAATAGTTCAGAAATAGACTCATATACATATGGCCACTCAAGTTCAGGAAAAGGGGCCAAGAAAATTAAATGGAGAAAGAATATTTATGTCAAACCATGCAGGAACTGTTGGACAGTCATATGCAAAACACTTCAACCTTTACCTTACACAATACAAAACAATTAACTCAAAATGAATCAGAGAATATATGGAATAATTAAAATTATAAAAGTTGAAGAAGAAAACAAGAGGAGATTTTAGTAATCATGACTCTGATGAGGATTTCTTACATAGAACACATAAAGCTCAAAAATATTAAAGAATTAATTTGAACTTCATCAAATTATTTAAAAATTTTCCCTTTTGAAATACACATTTATAAAAGTAAAAGGGAAATTCATAAGAAAATATTTACAAAACATATGTCTGATAAGACAAAAGTCTTGTATGTAAAACATACAAAAAACTGCAAAAATAAGAAAAAATAAAACATAAAAAGTGAAAATAAATGAACAGCCACATCACACACAAAAGATATATGGATGACATGGATGGAAAACAAGCACATAAAAAATGCTCAATATCATTAGTCAGGTGGAAAATGCAAATTAAAACCAAAATAAGATAGTATAATACTATCCATCTACTAAAATGACTCAAGTTAAAGATGGCCGCTATCAGGCAATAACAAGCATGTGTTACAACTGACACTCTCTGATATTGCTTTTGATAATGGAAAATGGCACAATCACTTTGAAAAATATTTTGGCAGTTTCTTGACAAGCTAAACACAAACTTACCATCTCAACCATTCTTTGTACTCCTAGGAATATACCTAAGAGAAATAAAAGCACATGTCCACAGCAACCCTTTCACACAATTATACACAGAAGCTTTATTTGTAGTAGACCAAGCAGCCTAAACATAACTCAAATTTGCACCAGCAAGTGAATGAATATTCAGATGGGGTGTATCCATACGATAAAATACTTCTTTGCAAAATGAAAAAAGAAACTATTGATACTGTTTTGACGGATGATTGATTAGAACTGATAATGATCAACATTGATATTAATATAAACTTTTCATTATGCTGAGTGAAAGAAGAAAGACAAAGAAAAGAGTATAGTGTGCTGTGATTCCATTTACATAAAATTCTAAACTAATCCATAGATGAGAAATTATGATGGATTCTTAATGTTGGTCCCAGCGATGAGTTTCTCAGTATTTACACATGTCCAAACTCATCAAATTGTATAATTTAAATATATGCAGTTTTTCATATATTGTACTCCAATAAATCTCTTAAAAATATCTAAGCATATGCCTACTCTATGACCCGAATTTCTACTCCTAGGCATTTAACCGAGTGAAATAAATACACACAAAACACTTGTAGAAGAACTGCATAGTAGCTTTTTCATGATAGCTGAACACTGGAAAGAGTGCGTGTCTGTCAACAGGACAAAGCACAAACGGGAGGGTATGCGTACAATGGAATACTATACTACTTAGCAATGAAAATAAGGGCTGACACGTGGAACAACCTTGGATGGATCTCAAAAACATCACGCTGAATGAAAGAAGCTTTTCATAAGAGTACTTACTATATGATTATACTGTGTGGTTCCATTTATTATCAGAATAGGTGAAACTACTCCCCAGTTAAAGAAAAAGTCACACCAGTGGTTTCCTGCTTGGTTGCAGGACCAGGGATTTGGTGGGAGGAAGCAAGAGAGACATTTCTGGGATAATCCTGTATCCTATGTATCCTAATAGAAGTTTGGGTTGTGCCTGCATTTATTGAGACTCATCAAATAGTATACTTATGAATTGCGTATTTGATTGTAAGTCTTTCTTCAAAAGAATAAAAAGAACCAAGGGCAAATACTGATCTCTAATTAATGATGTGTTTGTAGAGAGGTGTATGTCTGCAACTTACTTCAAAATGCACTTTTAGAATGAAATGATTTCTGAATGGATGAACAACAACTAGATGGACAGATATGTGATAAAGCAAATACTGTAAATATTAATTGTAAAAACTGTGGTAAGTGCGTGAGTGTATATTGCCTTTCAATGTTTCCCCTTTATTAATATTTTATAATTCTTTCATAACTTTGTATATGCTCTGAGCCATGGGTAAAGTCTGCTTTCTACTCTCTTTTTCTGGCCTTTGTAATTTGTCTCGGCCAAAAAATGTGACAGAATAATTGTGTTCCAGCTCTAAGGCTAGATCTCAAAAGGTGATTTGCTCTCACCTTCCTCCTGGTGAGCAGCTCAGGCCAGGTGGCTTCAAAATAGCCGCACATGGGGTGAAAGTTCAAACTCCGTAGCAAGGGCCACCTGAGAGCCAGTCAAGGGCAAGTATGTAGGCAAGTTCATCAGAGCTGGCAACTTGACCCTCAGCTAACCACAGATGCATGAGTGAGCCCAGCCAAGACTGGGGAGCAACCCAGCTGATGGTTTCTGAGACAGCAGTAGCTAAGGGCATATGTCTATCTTTGGTATGTTATTCAACCTCTCTCTACTTCAAGTTTTCTCTCTACTTTCAAGTATCAAGTTATTTCATAGGGTTGTGGATAAGATTAGATAGCTCACCTGAAGGACTTAAAGAAGTAGAAAATGTACAACTGCTTCATATGGTTGCCTGTTGATAACAGTGGCAATCTCTACTACCTCAGAGAGCTTCCTTGAAGACCAACTCAAAAAGTTTGATTGCCACATTCTTCAGAAATAGCAAGAGAAAGTGTAGGAATGATTTATTAATGTTTGTGAAGCCATTACTCTTTTGCCTTGAGCCAATCCAAATTGAAAATTATCATACTTGAAACTGCAAAAGAGAGGAAAAAGCAGATCTGATTTAGAATTTAGCTATTTGCCCCAGTTTCAGACAGCTAAGAGCTCTCTCAAAGGGCAGCCCAGGGAATCAGGTGGCTTTCTGTTACTCCATATAATATTGCCTTGTGTTATTTCTGAAACATAAAGTCTTCAGTTGCATTTCATTAAAAAAAAAAAAAAAATCAAGCCACCTGAGCTGAAACCTGTCCCAAACACCTTTCTCCACCATACACAAACATACATTTTCAAAGCACTCAGTCCCTTAAGTCTGCTTTTCAAGAGAATTGATCAGGTGATTTGGCATGGGGGTGGAACCCCTTACAATTACAAAAGCTGGACTGTGCTTCAGGCAAAGGTGGCTGCCAAAGTGCTTGGGCTTATGCAAAACCCCATGCCACTCAAATGAACAGGCCTCCTCAACCAAAATATTTAATATCCAAGAAGTTTCCTCTAAATAAACACCATCTTTGTCCCTGGAATTGAAGACTGGGCACCCACAGGAGGCCTGTGGCAGCTTTATACAGTGTCAAGGTCAGGAAGGCCTCTCCTGGGACTTGAAACCAGGCTTGGCTAGACTGTCATTTTAATACTAATAAGGCAAGGCATAATTCACAATCACCTCTTTTCTTTTACAAAGTTTATTTTCCAAAACACTGCTTTGAAAACATTTTGGCCATTTCTTTGACCATGGGAGATTATAATAAAGCCTCATTTCTTTCTAGAGATTGGGTGTAATTCAGGAGAGGCAGAGGCAGCTGATATTATATTTAATGCCACTAAAAGGACACAACCAGCCAGGCCCCCGGTGCTCAATCATCCATATTTCATGCAAGACTCTTCCGGGGAGTATGCGGGATATTTACAGGGATGCCAGGCTCACAGAATAGTTTTGTGGTCAGCCGTTACAAACCCTGGATAAGACATTTCTGCCCCTCAAATGCTATCTCATGTATTTTAAGCCAGCACACTTTAAAAACACAGCAAGCCTGTCTGTCTACCATTTCAGGACAGATGGTTAAGCTCTCTTGTTATTGGCTTACCAGAAAATTTGTGAAGTTAAGAGTTGAAGCTTAAGTAACTCACCATTGGCTCCAGAATGTTAAGCACAAATCTTAGAGCTATGGTAGCCGCCTTGCCCAAAGTTCGGCAATCCCAGATATTGTTACTGTTCCATAAAGAAGCATCTATGCTATCATCTACATCTGTATCTAACAAATGCTAAGATAAACTGGGTTATTTTCTAAACGAGTTTTCAGAGTCTTATAGATGCAGCCAGAAGTCTTAGTTACAACCTGACCAAACTCATGTAATAATGATACAATTTTTTTTCCCCTCACAGAGCACCACTTAGTTGTCTGAAAATATTGTGGGGAATATATCCTTAAGAGAACCATGAGGAGGTATATATGAAAAGATTAATACAACCCCAGAAATAGAAACACACTTCAGTCAACTGGAGCATTTGGAATCACAGGCTTGCTAGCATAGCCCCTGCTTCCTAATTAGAAGCTGCTGCTTGCTCTGTAATCACAGGGACTGGGGAAAGGTAGTGCTCAGATGAATGTCCTTGGGTGGGAGCGGAGGTCAAGCCTCACATTCATGTTCAGAAATGCCTTTAGGTGAGTGGATAGAGGAGCCTGGAGTGGCACTGAGAACTCCTGTAAAGGGGGGAGGGGCACCATTCTAGCTCAGCTTTCATCCCCACCTTCATTGCAGCTGGTCCCAGGGCCTCAGGCCCCCAGAACAACCTTTCTGCTTAATGGAAAGAACATGGGACACTTCTGGCTACATGGATAAAATGAAGTACAGAGAAGTGGTTATTTACTAAAGGCATCAGGAGCCTGAGAAAATTCCACTCCTTCCTTGGACAGCAGCCTGTGTGGTATAAAGGACTATGGACTTGCCCTTAGAAGGTGAGTGGCCCAGTCTCAATAACTACCTCAGACCCTACATCTTTATTCCCTGACCTTCAAGATGAGAAGACCAGATAAGACACTCTCCAAGGTGCCTGTAAGATGAAAAAATCTAAAGGTCTGCACCTGTATCAGACACCAAGTGCTCACCTTCCCTAAGCAACACCCCAGGGACACCTGTTGAGTGATACTCATCTGCTTGTCCCTTAAGAAATGAGAAAGGGGGTGGGGCCTGTGGCTCAAGGAGTAGGGCGCCGACCCTTTATGCTGGAGGTGGTGGGTTCCAACCCAGATCCAGCCAAAAACTGCAAAAAAAAAAAAAAAAGAGAGAGAGAGAGAGAGAGAGAGAAAGGGAGAAGGAGGCATGGTCTCTTACAGAGCATTTCCAGCCTTCTCTACATAGTTTATTATTCCAAGAAAGAGGTACTCAGTGATGGGAGCGTTTTCCAGAGGTGGGCAAGATGTCATGGCACTAACACTGTTACCACGTCTCTAGTTGTTGCCTTTTCAGGGTACTGAGGTAACAAATACTAGCTCTTTTCTTCCTTCCTTCATTACATAAGTAAAATAAACATAGAGGAAGTAACCCATTTCTTTAGATGTGATGATATGTTAAATTTTGTATGCCCTTGATTAAGACTTGTAGCAGTTCGAGGAGAACTGAAATTTTGCACTTCACATATGGCTCATGTTCCTATCCTCATGTACTGTAGAGCAATGACTAATTATTCCTCTCCTGATATTACCAAAATGGTGGAGTGAACAGTATAGAATCAGTGGTAAGTGTGACAAATGGCATAGAGCTGTACAGTTTCTTGTTAATAAACACAATGCACAGTGAAATTTACTCAAACACCTTTCTGGATGATAATGAATGGTGGCACTAATACAAGACGGTGTTTCCGTATTAACTTTCATCATGAGAGCCAAGTTACTGTGAAATTTAAATAGCCATATATGCTTCCAAAGGGTATCAGCACAATAGTAATAAATCATTGAATGCAGTTCTCCGCATTGTGTTGCCCTCAATGTTCTCATCCTGTTAATTGTTTATTTTGTTAGTTAATATGATCATTATACACTCCACAAATAGTGCATCTTACATGCTGTTTGCACCACTTTTTGTACTCAAGTTTAATGGTTTTGACATTCTGCCTCTTAAAGTGTTGCTTCCAATTATTGGCAAAAGGGATTGTATTTAAGCACCTGAGGTAATTGCTTGAATATGCTCTTTTAAAGTGATGAAAGGGAAATTATATTGTCCTGATAGTCTCTGCAAGGAAAATTTGTGATAATGCAGCCATTCTTGAGTGGGTGTGTATTCTCCCTTAGGTTATTCCACACACCTTACTGACCTCAAAAGGCATAACTGAATTTGATTCAGTTATCAGGGAAAACTTGTCAATGACTAAAGTTCTCAAGTCATTTGATTCTATTTCCAACAACTAAGTAGCAGGCCTCACCTCTGGGTGGACAGGTGAGGTGTCAATTTCTATGAGGAGAATTGAGATTTGATGTTTGAGAGTTGAAATGTCTCAAAACCCATAAATAGCCACTGAATAATCTTAAATCCAAAATGGTATGTATTGTATGCCACCGGATATAATTTTTCCATTAAAGCTTCAACCTGTGGGTTGGAACTACCAAGCCACAGAAAGGACAAACTCTTGTCAGATTAGCCTGACTTACTCAGATTTATATCCATGCCCCCACCTGACTTGGGGTTAAGTTTCCTGACTAGAGAGGAGCATGTGCTGGAGAAAGCTCACAACAAAAGTGTGATCCTACTGATAGGTGCCTGTGAGATGAGGAGGAAGGGCACTCAGACCCAAAGGGAAAAGGGATCTTGGTGTGTCCACCGACACCCTCCAATCTCATCCCAATTTTATTCACAACCACTCCTAATTTTGCTGTGGCTACAAGAGAAAACACAGTTGAGGGCACCAGTGACTATGCCTTGGAACTTTAATCTACTGACTTAGCTCTGTTGTAGGCAGGCTTTTCAAAGTAAGCTACTCCATAAGCACTTAAAAACTCATGTCAAGTAAGTATTATAGAGCTGAAGTGGAAAGCAAAACATCTGTTCTTAACTTACCCCTGCACATGTGCACACACACTGATGCACACACATTTGTTCACCCTCACCACTACAATCAGCCCTAGCACTTGGCAAGTTTCCTCTAACAAATATTGATACTCATCAACTCTTGCACTACCAGGCTCAAGGAACATAAATCTCTGGCTCACCACTGCACTTTTGGTCCCAGAGTAGCTATATTGGCTTTACAACCTAGATACTGCAATCTGTGGCAGGTAGGCAGCAACAAAATATAATAGAACATATTTCTTTTTTTTATTATTAAATCATAGCTGTGTACATTAATGTGATCATGACGCACCATAAAGTGGTTTTATAGACCATTTGACACATTTTCCTCACACTGGTTAACATAGCTTTTCTGGCATTTTCTTAGTTATTGTGTTAAGACATTTACATTCTACATTTACTAACTTTCACATATACCCTTGTAAGATGCACCGCAGGTGTAATCACACCAATCACCCTCCCTCTTCCCACCTCCCCCTCTCTCCCCTCCCATTCCCCCATCCCCCTATTCTTAGGTTATAACTGGGTTATAGCTTTCATATGAAAGCCATAAATTAGTTTCATAGTAGGGCTGAGTATATTGGATACTTTTTCTTTCAATATAGTAGGGCTGAGTATATTGAGATACTTTACTAAGAAGAATATGTTCCAGCTCCATCCATGTAAACATGAAAGAGGTAAAGTCTCCATCTTTTTTTTAAGGCTGCATAATATTCCATGGTGTACCACAATTTATTAATCCATTCGAGGATTGATGGGCACTTGGGCTTTTTCCATGAATTAGCAATTATGAATTGGGCTGCAATAAACATTCTGGTACAAATACCTTTGTTATGATGTGATTTTGGTCTTCTGAGTATATACCTAGTAGAGGAATTATAGGATTGAATGGCAGGTCTATTTTTAGATCTCTGAGTGTTCTCCAAACATCTTTCCAAAAGGAATGTATTAATTTGCATTCCCACCAGCAGTGTAGAAGTGTTCCCTTTTCTCCACATCCACGTCAACATCTCTGGTCTTGGGATTTTGTGATATGGGCTAATCTTACTGGAGTTAGATGATTTGCATTTCTCTGATGATTAAAG
>CAUYPK010097936.1:0-20872 GCA_963574355.1 Loris lydekkerianus | reverse complement strand
GTATCCATGCTTACATTTTATATCATTTTCTTACAAACTACCCCATCTCCTATTCCAGGAAAATTGCATGTCAGGACAGATGAGAAATCTGCAAAGCCAATGTAGTGATGGCTTGCAGCAGGGCTATAGCCCCAAGGATTTATTTTCTTTCTTTCTTCCTTTCTTTCTTTCTTTCTTTCTTTCTTTCTTTCTTTCTTTCTTTCTTTCTTTCTTTCTTTCTTTTTTAAGACAGAGTCTCAAGCTGTTGCCCTGGGTAGAGTGCCATAGTGTCACAACTCACAGCAACCTCCAACTCTTGGGCTTAAACAATTCTCTTGCCTTAGCCTCCCAGCCTCTCAGGACTACAGGCACCTGCCACAACACCCAGCTATTTTTTTGGCTATAGTTGTCATTGTTTGGCAGGCCTGGGCTGGAGTAGAACCCGCCAGCTCTGGTGTATGTGGCTGGTGCCTTAGCTGCTTGAGTTATAGGCACTGAGCCTCCCAAGGATTTTCTTTTTTTTTTTTTTTTTGCAGTTTTTTTTGGCCAGGGCTGGGTTTGAACCCGCCACCACCAGCATATGGGGATGGTGCCCTACTCCTTTGAGCCATTGTGGAGGATGAGTCTGAGAATATCCTGGAGAGCTGGTTTAGTTATGGCAAATTTTTTCAACATGTCTACGTCATTAAAGTATTTGATTTCTCCATCACAAATGAAACTCAGTTTAGCTGGATAGAGGATCTTGGGCTGGAAGTTGTTTTATTTTAAGAGACTGGAGGTTGATGACCATCTTCTTCTGGCTCGAAACGTTTCAGCTGAGAGATCTCAGTCATTCTGATTTTTCTCCCTTTGTAGGTGATGTTTTTCTTACATCTGGCTGCTTGCAGAATTTTCTCCTTCATCTTAACTTTGGCAAAGTTAATCACAACGTGTGTAGGAGATGCTTTATTTGGATTGAGTCTTGCTGGGGTTCTGAAACTGTCTGATATCTGAAGTTCTGTATCTCTTGCAATGCTTCAGAAATTCTCCTCCACAATCTCTTGGAGTAGAGCATCTGTACCTTTAGCACCATCCTTTCTCCTTCATGAATTCCTATAAGATGGATGTTTGATCTTTTGGAGTGATCCCACAACTCTCTCAGGGAATGATCAGTTTTTGCTCTCCATTTGTCTGCCTCTTTGAGTGTTTGGGAACGTTCAAAAGCTTTGTCTTCAGTTTCAGAGATCCTTTCTTCTGTCTGATCAACTCTATTACTGAGGGATTCTACTGTATTTTGGAGCTCCTCAGCTAACTTTTTCGTTTCCTTGAGCTCTGCTATCTCTTTTCTCATTATGTTCATATCTTTGAATTTATTAATTTCTTGAGACAACTTTAGAACTACTTTTTGGAATTCAATTTCTGTCTTTTCTTCCATTCTATTTATCTTATTTGCAGTCCATGTTCTGAATTCAATTTCTGACATTGCTCCCATTTGTCTATGCATGGCATCTTCAGTTGTATCTCCTTTGTCATTTCTTAGTGGGGTTGATCTACTCTGGTTATTCATGTTGCCAGAGTTCTTCTGTTGGGTCCTCACCATGTTTATTTTCCACCATTTGGTTATTAGAACTGGTAGGGTGAGATTGAATTGGGGTTCCCAGGTAGTAGAGATAGCCCCTTACCAAAGCACTAGGGTTTGTATTTGTGGCTTATCTCCTACAACCTTGCAAAGGCCCCTTTCAGAGTTTTAGCCAGAGACTCTGAGGACCTACTTGGTGAGACAGTGCAAGCTGGCTCTGTTTTGGTATCAGCCAACCTCTACCCTAACCTAAGAAACTGCAGTATTAGGTTTAAATCTCGACTGTGAAGAGATACAAACAGCTGCGGCACCCAGCCCCCAACCCTTCAGTTCTTTTCCACTACAGAACTTTGAAGGTCAAACTCAGAATGTCCCCGAGTGTGACAGCCCCAGATACAAGTTCCAACCAAATTGTCTTAGGCGGTGCAAATCATGCCCAACAGAGGGATTCAAGGGTCTCCAACAGCACAATTGGAGCCAGGGATCCACACTCATGCCCACCAGACTCAGTCCACACTGTTGTCTGCATCTCTGCTCACAGGCCCAGCTGGAGCCAGGGGACACACTCCTACCTACCAGTCTCAGTCCACATCCAGCTAGACTCTGCTTGCCAGATCTATTGGAGTCAGGGGACCACACCCCCACCTGCCAATCTCAGTCCACTGCCTGGCAAGCCTCTGTTCACAGGCTCTGTTAGAGTCAGGACACTGGGCCCCACCCTCCGGTCTCAGTCCACTTACAGCTAGCCTCTGCTTGCCAAACCAGTTGGAGTCAGGGGACCACGTTCCCTCCTGTTAGTCTCAGTTCCCTGCCTGGCAAGCCTCTGTTCACAGGCTCTGTTGGAGTCAGGGCACCAGACCTCACCCTCTGGTATCAGTCCATATACAGCTAGACCAGTTGGAGTCAGAGGACCACACCCCCAGTCTCAGTCCACTGCCATTCTCAGTCTGCTGCCTGGCAAGCCTCTGTTCACAGGCTCTGTTAGAGTCAGGGCACTGCACTCCAGTTGCAGGTCTCAGTCCTCACCTGGTAAGCCTCTGCTCACCAGCCCCGCTGGAGACAATGGACCACACCCTAGCCCTCAGGTCTTGGATCACACCCAGTAAGCCACTGATCAAGGATTCTGTTAGAAACAGGGGACCACACCCTTGCTCTCATAATCCACACCTATCGAGCCTCTGCTCTCAGGCCCAGCAGGGGGTGGGGACCAGCCCTGTCTACCAAACTCAGTCCACACAGGGCAACCACTCTCCTGCTATGGGTGCCATCAGAGCTGGGGGTTCTGCACCCCGTCCTGGCAGACACAGCCCGAACTGAGGGTCAACACTACCACTGGCTGAGCATAGTCATAACCAGAGGACTGCTCCTCCTTCCACTGAGTGTCCCTGTCTTCCCATGCCCTCTTCTTCCCTGTTAGTCACAGATTCGGTCCTGATGGTTGGTGGACCACACTATGCCCAGATCTCTCAGGACAAGACCAAACCCTCTGTGCTCTGCAGGTGGCCGAACTTCAGACCACCGTGCTAGAGGGAAAGGGTGGACTGGGAGTTTAGACTTGTGAGGGAAAATATCTGTTCATTTTTATGCCTGGCAGGGTGGTGTCTAGGTTCATAAGTGGGACCCCCCCTAGAGAAAGACTGGAGTTTAGTGGCTCACTCTAGCCAGGTAAAATGAGAGGTCTTTTGTTCCCTGCTCCTTCAGGCCCCCTGCTTGGGGGAGGGGTCTCCTGTCCTCTGGTCGATAGGCTTTGTACCTGTAATTTGTTTTCTTGAATGCTCTTCCTTGGCGTTACAGCTTGCCAAACTTCTTTCTTGGCTTAGCTTCCTGTCTTTGGCTTCATAGAGTCCCATTCCATCCAGTTTTTCTTCCTCTATTCAGGAGCCTCTCCCGAGGGTTGCTACCAGTCAGCCATCTTCCCAGAATTCCCAATACATCAAATTCTATGGCAGGAATATGGCAAATTTAAATTTTGTCTTTATATTTGTGTATGTTTTCCAATGTTTTAAATAAATTCATAATTATTTTTAATATCAAAATATTCAGAAATATGTACATATAATGGGATCTTTATTAAAGCATTCATTTGCTATTTCAGAAGTTCTTTGCTTTATTTTTAAACATTTCCATGGTGAATAATACATAAATTTCTGGCAAGCACAAGGGGAAGGAGTGATAGGCGGAAGGGGAGGTCCAGTTGTCTGTTTCTGTGTGGAATTTGTATAACAACACATGTATTTCTCCTAAAATTCAGGCTCAGATGGGCCAGTTCAGTCCTGCAAGTTTGTCATATTTATCTTAGAGTGACCTGCGACAGGGGTACCTTTTTTATTTGCTATGGGATAGAAGACCCACAGAAGGTTGGGCGCAGCGGATCACATCTGTAATCATAACACTCTGGGAGGCTGAGGCAGTTGTATTGCTGGACCTGAGGAATTTAAAACCAGCCAGAACAAGAGTGAGATCTCCATCTCTACTAAAAATAGAAAAATTAGTTGGGCGTTGTGGCAGGTGCCTGTAGTCCCAGTTGAGGAACTGAGAAGGCTGAGGAAGGATGATTGCTTTACCCAGGGCACAGAGTGAGATTCTGTCTCAGAAAAAAAAAAAAAAAAAAATACCCATAGAAGGTATTTGAAATAAAGTAGATTGCAGAACTAAAGAAAACACACTGTTACCCCATGTGCTCAGTTCCATGGGAATAAGACATAAAAGGGGAGCACCCCATTCCTCACACACTTTGGGGTGCTGTCCATTTGGGGTGTTGTCCAGGTGCAGGTTCCTTGATGCCTAGGTGAGCCCTGCTGGGAAGAGCAGGGTCCTGCAGGGAGGGAGGGAGGCAGGACCTAGCACTCAGTGTAGAACTCCCAGCATTAAGTCCCTGCTAGTGTGGAAGAAAAGCCTTATGGTGGCCACACACATTTCATAGCCCAGGGTGTTGGTTGGAACTCTAAACAATTGTTTTGCTCTTTTTCTCTAGATCTTTAGCAATTAAGGAGTTTTTTTCAAAGCCCAAGTATAACCACATTTTGAAACCAGAAGACTGTCTCTCTGAACCGTGCACTATATTGCAGCTGGACATGAGAACTGTGCAAATCTCAGACCTAGAGGTGAGAAAAATCAGAATTGTTCCTTCTTAATGTTTAATTGACTGAAATACTAAGAGGCCTGGCACATTGTAAACTTTCAGCGAATCCTGGGTGTAAGTGTAACTAATTATTTTATTATACAAAAAGTAAACCTATAAACATTTTACTATTGATTTTTCCCATCGTTTTATAATGTTCTATTCTGATTGTCTTTCTTATTTTTACATTGTTTTCTTTTCTTTAGTCTTACTTTTAGATTTAACCAACTTCAAAATCAAACAAATTACATTCTGTTTCATCACAATATTTGAATTAAAATTTGTTCCCAGTGTTCTTAGCTACAGTTGATGACAGACTATTAGAAGTTGTTCCCCTAGTTCCTCGGCAGCCAATGGGCATGTGGGTCCTGAAAGGTTCCAGATGCAAGAATAAAATCATTCTGAGACACGAGATGAAAGGAAAACGGAAATCCAATTCATGCGATTAAAGTGGTTTTATTCCACCTGGAGTGCAGGTGGGATGAGATTCATGACTAGGGAGAAAGCTACACGTGGGTTACGGCAGACAGAGATTTAAGGGGTTAGGGCCACGGGGTCATGAGTATGGCCCTTCCTGGGCAGGAACTGCTATTAATAAACCAGGTGTTTTCAGGATAAGGTAAGGGAAAGAGAAATACTTGGAAAAGGGTATAGTGTTACAATGGGATCTGCAGGGGGGTCAGATTGAGAGAATGGAGGAGTTGGAGGGGCAGGATAGATAGAGGTGTGGACCAACAGGAATCGTCAAAGTTGCTTACAATTTGAGAGAATATCTCTACCTAGTAGGGGAACATTACATAAGGGAATAATAAAGAATGAATGTGAGAAAGAAAGTGTACCATAAAGGTGGAGTAACATGGGGGTGGATTACATTACCATCAATACCTATCATTGAGATCTCTGTCTGTTCTAAAGGACCTTTATAAGATGGCAGCATGGAAAAGGTTCCTTCCATGTTTATTAAAGAAGAAATTGGCTTACCTTCCACTAGCAAATTCCTCTGGAATTTAGATTTTGTAATTATCCAGGGGGCATCCACTCTGATGCTTTGGGAACCGTGTATCTTCAACAGATAGGCCCAGAGGGTCAGGAAATTCAGGCACATTTTGGATGTGTCTGCAAACCAGGTTCTCAGGAGAACCTAGGCAGAATTTAACCCCATTCAGGGAATGTCTGTGAATCAAATTCTCAGAAGAACGTGGCCAGTTAAACTTCCAGTGAGACATTCTGTAGGTTGGACGTGGTTTGTGGGGAGAGTTTGGCTTTGGGCATAGTTTTGCCCAGTAACCTGGCCTGCCACCTTTAAAACACAGTCCTGGGGGAAATCTCGATTTTTTTAGAGTACCCTGGGGAATTCTGAGAAACTGTGGGGTTTTGTCTAATGGCAGAAGCCAATAAGTGGAATTTTGAGAGCTGCTGCCTTTTAAAAGTGTCCTCACGATTGGTTCAGACCCGGCCAAACTGCAACAAAAAAATATGCCAGGCATTGTGGTGGGCGTCTATAGTCCCAGTTACTCAGGAGGCTGAGGCAAGAGAATTGCCTAAGCCCAGGAGCTGAAGGTTGCTGTGAGCTATGACGTCAGAGCACTCTATTGAGGGTCATAAAGTGAGACTCTGTCTCTATTAAAAAAAAAAAAAAAAAACTTTAAAAGCCATGTTCATAGGATCTTACTGAGAGGTTTGAGGGCCTTAGGGGGATTTTTGTAGTTTTTTTCTGGATGTCAGGTGCAGACTGAGAGATACGATGTATGTTAACAATGAGTCTGCCCTGGTAGCTTTCTGGGGTAGGGTAGTATATCGCCACAGAGCTTTGTTAAGATGAGCTAAAAACTGGGCAGGATTTTCATCTTGTTTTGGGGGTAATTTCTTTTAACTTATCATAAGTGACAGCCTTATGGGCTGCTTTCTTTCGTCCCTGTAAGATACACTGGACCATGTGGTTACAGAGGCAGATTCCAGCAGTATCAATTTGGTAATTACAATTGGGGTCCTCTTGTTGCAGGAAGACAAGGCCCAACGGAGAGAAAGAACACCCAAACACCACGTTTATAAGAGGAAGGGCTTTATTCACCAGCCGGGAGCTTATGGCATAGAAGAATTACAAATGGCCACACTCCCCGACTGCCTTGGTCTTTCCCTTTTTATTGACAGTCAAAAAGTTCTACCCCACAGGTACCCTACTCATTGGCCAGTTTGAATCAAGCAGGAGTTGCTATTCCTGCCCCTACAGAACTACAGGATTTCACAGAACTTGGAAATTTCCAAGTTTCAGGAAATTAAGTTTATAAATTCCCAAGAGCTAAGTCACCATGGAGAGGACCCTGCATGTGTATCCTTGTGGTCTCCTTGAGAAGACCTGTTCTTCTAGACCTCACCCTTCTCGGGTATCCTCTCTCACTCTCAGGGAACAGCCCTAGTGCCTTCTGGCAGATTTTGATCTATTCTGTGTAGGTTTTCAGCATAAATTTGGGCTTGAGTCCAGACTTGCTCTCTTAGAGTGGAGGTGAGGATAACATATAAATCATATGATTGGGTTAGATATCTAAATTCTTGAGAGTATTTTGTGGGATCCATAGAGAATGAGTCTAATCTGATTTATGTGGGAGAGGTCTGAGAGAGAAAATGGGACATGAACACTGACAATGTCTTCAGTCCCGCAACCTCTCAGAGTGGGTATAAGGGTTGAGGTATTTTAAAAGTGGGAGGTTTAAAGGTGTGGCCAGACCTAGTACATGGCAGGGAAGCTGGGTCTGGCACGTTTTTTCCTGTCCCAGATCCACCTTTTTTTTTTTTTTTTCTCTTAATGTGCATTGGGAAAGTGGAGAAAGGGAGGGGTGGAAGTTTGCCAGTAGGGAGGAAGTTGAGGGTGGGGGTTATCTGCCGGAGAGTCAGATGAGTATGCACAATTTGGAGGTATTTGCCCAAGGAGAATTTGAGAGAGTTCACAGGACAAACACAGGGAAGGAATATTTCGGAGTGTGAGGAATGCATGAATGTAAGGAATCGCCAACCCTTTGGCTAATTTATGACAGTAATTTTTAAGATCAGTGAGAACTGAGATATCAAAGGTGCCATTTTTTTTTTTTTTTTTTTTTTTAGAGACAAGGCTCACTTTGTTGCCCGCAGTAGATTGCTGTGGTATCACAGCTCATGGCAACCTCCAGCCCTTGGGCTTAGGCGATTCTCTTGCCTCAGCCTCCCAAGTAGCTGGGACTACAGGTGTCCACCACAATGCCCAGATATATATATATATATTTTTTGGCAGTTTGGCTGGGGCTGGGTTTGACCCACCACCCTTGGTATATAGGGCCGGTGCCCTACTCACTGAGCCACAGGCACCGCCTTCAAAGGTGCCATGTTTAGGCCAATATGAACCATTGTCAAGTTTGTACATAGGCCAAGTTTGTACATTGCCAAGTTTGTACATTGTCAAGTTTGTACATAGAAAAATGAGATGTTTAGGTTTGAGGTCAGGATAGAGACATAGAGGTTTCAAGTGAGTTACAAGACAGCTTAGAGGTGAAGGGGGAATCTGTGACTGAGTGGTGCCCATAGTAAAAACTGGAGGAAGAAAGTAAATGAGATTAAATCTAATACACAGAGGCTGTGAGCAGAAAATAGGGTAGACCTTCGAAGGAAAAAAGGGAACAAAAGGACCAATAAAAGGACTGAGACTGCAACCAGGGAGGGCTTCCTCTGCTATGGTTGTCAGCCGAATCTAGACCTCCGGTAAGATTCTAGATGAGTGGACCCAGTTAACTGAACTGAACTACTGAAAATAATCCAGACCCACAGTAGGGTTGACAAGGCTGGTGTCGGTTTATTACCTGGACTCTTAATTTATGACTTCAGTCAAAAGAGGGTACTACCTCTGTACGTAACCTAACCTGCTGGAGGGACCTGGACCCACAGTAGAGCACCAGGGGGCAAGACCGGGAGAGAGGGAAATTCAACTTCTGAATATGTGTAAAAGGAATCCAGAGATTATATAAAAGATACCTATATACTCGAGTATAAGCCGAGTTTTTTCGGCACAAAATTTGTGCCGAGTTCAGGTTTTTTGTGCCGAAAAAACTTGGCTTATACTCAAGTATATACGGGATGTAAAAAGTGCGAAAAGGGGGGGGGGGGGGACAGGAGGATGTAGAGTAGGAACCGGAAGAAGAAAGAAATGAAGAAAAAGTTTTTAGATAAGGGCTCACCTTAGTATGAATGGGAGGTAAGGTCAGAGAGTGCACCAGTTCTCTTGTCTCACGGGAATAAGGGGCCATTTGGTCAGGTTCAGTGGGGTGTTATTTTCAGCCCTGCAAAGGGACTTTTCCCCAGTGAGTCAAAGACACCATATGAAAGGTTCCAGACCCAAGGATAAAATCATTCCAAGACACGAGACGAAAGGAAAAAAGAGATCCAATTCATGTGATTAAAGTGATTTTATTCCATCTAGAGTGCAGATGGGGTGAGATTCTTGACTAGGAAGAAATCTACACATAGGCTGTGGCAGACAGGAACTTAAAGGGTTAGAGCCACCAGGATTGGTGGCATTCCTATTTCCTGGGAGAGACATAAGTGTGACCCTTCCTGGGCAGGCCATGAACCTGACCCTGCCTGGGCAGGGCAAGTTTATTTGGGCAAGTACCTGATTCTGTCAGGTCCTGGATGGGGTTTATGGACATGTCCAGCAGGTACTCAGAACCTGTCATGCTGGTGGAGATTAGGGGGACACCACAGGGAGCCAGGTGTTCAGGCCTCAGTCTTTCCCAGCTGTGGAGAGGCCAAGCTACAGCACAGAGCAGGCCAAGGAGAGTACCCACAGGGATGGTGCTGAGGAGGCCAGTGACCTGCCTGGACCCATGCCTCTGTCCGTGTTCTTGGCCCCTTGACCCTAGACCATGCGGGGTGACCTGTGCTTCGACATCCGGAGGGCTGGCACCCTGCATGGATTCACAGCCTGGTTCAGCGTGCACTTCCAGAGCCTGCAAGAGGGGCAGCCACAGCAGGTGCTCAGCACTGGGCCCTTCCACCCGTGAGTGCTGGGGGTAGGGTGGGGGTAGGGTGGGTGATGGGCCCCTGTGCATGGAGGGGGAGGTGAAGCTGCACCAAGAACAGGCAGCTGCTGGGAGTTTTTCTTGCCCAGTGCTCTCTGCCATCCTGGGGTCCCCCTGCAGCTGGCCCTGGGAGTTGGAGTCATGGTCAGCTACCCCTTTGAGCACCTTCCCTGTAAGGTGAAGGGGACCAGGAGCCCATATACCCGTGTTAAACTACAGTCCTGGTGTCCAGGGCAGCTCCAGAGAGGTCTCATCCTGCTCTGAGGTGCCCAGTGTCTGCGGGCACAGGATACAGGCTTGGTGGGGGGGGTACTGAGAGAGGAAGATAGAGAACAGAGAAACAGGAGGTCTGGCCAGACCCTAGGACAGCAGGGAGAGCCCCAAGCTCTTAGAGACGTTTCCAGTGCAGCCTAGGGTTACCCAAACCTGACTGTTCCCCCACACGTTAAGGTTGTCTTGCCCACAGGGAATGTAACTCTCACAGAAGTGACTTGTTGGGGAACTGATCCTGTTGTGTGTATCTCACTCAAATAGCAGTGACCAGACCACTGGCATCAAGAGGTTGGACTGCCCGGGGAGGGCAAGAGAGTGGATAGCTGCCCTGGTGAGGGGTGTAGGGAGCTAAGCACTGCTCAGGAACCCTGTGTGTGCCCTTAAGCCCATGTGTCCTGCAGGCCACCCAGGTGAGCCATCCACACCGTCCCCTGGAATGGGGCAGTCTCCTGAACAAGATTGCCACTGTTGTATAAAGAGTTGCCAGTGTCTGCCTCACTGTGTAACTTTGATCCCAGTGTATCTCATAACTTCTGTTTAGATCACAAGGCTGAGGGGTTTCTATCCCATAAATTAGACTGGAAGGTCAAGCTCTGTGTTCCCTGGCTACCTGGAAGGACTGCAGGCTGTCTGAGGGCCATGGACACAACTCAGTGTGGCCAGGGATCAGCGCCCAAAGGCCACTTAGAGACAAAACTAGCAGCTTCCAGCTGACGTGCACCGTTTGTCTTGCAGCCCCACACACTGGAAGCAGACGTTATTTATGATGGATGACCCCGTCCCTGTCCACATAGGTGATGTGGTCACAGGCTCGGTTGTGCTGCAAAGAAACCCTGTGTGGAGAAGGCACATGTCAGTCGCTCTGAGCTGGGTGGTCACTTCCAGACAAGATCCCACATCTCAAAAAGTAAGATATTCTGTTGAAAATTATGTCTTGTGGATGCTAGGAGATAGGTGTGGGGATAACAGTGGCAAGTAGTTCATGTTGGCCCCGTGGCCCATACCCCATCTGCATCATTTTATTTAATCTTCAAATCTCAGAGGCCATTGAGAAATAGAATTCTCTTCTTTGAACTCAGGGCTAATGTGGGAGAGAAAAGGAAAATAATCACATGATTTCCCTTTATTTTCTAATACTTTTTTTGTGCTTTGCTTTGTGATAGTTTTAAGTTAAAAACTTAGTGTTTGTCATTTAAAAATTTCTGCACTTGAATGGCATTCTTTTGTCTGATATTAGGAAATACTATATGTTCATTATATGTTCATTATATGTTCATGAAATAGAAATTTTATTATTTGATTGATTTGTTTTTCTTTATCTTTTTCAGGTTGGAGAAAAAGTCTTTCCAATCTGGAGATGACAGTTAGTCTTTATTGGAAAGCAGCGTGCGTATCTTGAGGGTGAACGCAAGTGAATCAAGACGCACCTGGCTGCTAACACACACTCCTGTGAAAGTCCGTGAATGTTCACTCCACATCAACCCTTCCCTAGCCTGGCAGGTGACGCCAGGGCCCTTCACAAACACACTGCTGTAGCCACCCTCACTGCCCAGTGTCTGTCCTCTAGAAGTAGTTGTGTGTCCCAGGTGCTGCCTGTGGTTAGGTTGTGGCTCAGTGTTCCTATGCTAGGTCTAGTTCTGCACTCCTAGGACGCACACATGTCAGCCTTATGTACCCTGTGACAGTGACTCCTCACGCATCATGTGTTAGTGGTGTCCTTACTGCCATCATCTGATCCAGTCAACATGCAGGATGCAGGACTGCACCGCACTGTGCAGGTGGTGTGCAGGAGAGCTGAGGTGGTGATGCATGTGACGGGACTCTGCATGGCGTAGTGCCATCGTGTGGATGTCTTCCAGGTAAATTATATGTGGCACATAGTACATCATGCTCAATAAATATTTTTTAATGAGTGGATGGTGTATGTCCTATTTCAGTGCATATATGTCGTCTTTATAAGCATGGGATCACATATGCATTGCCTTGTAACCTTTTCTTAATGTTATGAAGAAGCTTCTACGTCAGTAGATACACAGCCACCATTTATTTTTTAATAAAATTTTACTGCAAAATAAGGTATAGGGGCAGTACCTGTGGCTCAGTGAGTAGGGTGCCAGGCCCATATATCAAGGGTGGTGGGTTTGAACCCAGCCCTGGCCAAACTGCAACAACAACAAAAAAATAGTCGGGCGTTTTGGTAGGTGCCTGTAATCCCCAACTACTCGGGAGGCTGAGGCAAGAGAATCACCTAATCAGGAGTTGGAGGTTGCTGTGAGCTGTGACGTGACAGCACTCTACTGAAGGAGATAAAGTGAGACTCTGTCTCTTAAAAAAAAAAATATATAAGGTATATACTAAAAACGGAACTGTCATGAATATCTAAATCAGTAGTCCCCAACCTTTTTGGCACCAGGGACCGGTTTCATGGAGGATAATTTTTCCACAAGATGGAGTGGTGGGATGGGAGTTGGGATGGGATAGGAGAGGGAGTTCAGGAGATGATGCTGTGTGGCCCCGGAGTTGGGGATGATGAGAGTTCACAAGTAGGCACGTGTGTAGCCTGTACCCGGGCCAAGACTGTCCACAGCAGGCGTCCTCAAACTGCGGCCCGCGGGCCACATGAAGCGGTATGAATTGTATTTGTTCCCATTTTGTTTTTTACTTCAAAATAAGATATGTGCAGTGTGCATAGGAATTTGTTCATAGTTGTTTTTTTTTTTTAAACTATAGTCTGGCCCTCCAGTGGTCTGAGGGACAGTGAATTGGCCCCCTGTTTAAAAAGTTTGAGGACGCCTGGTCCACAGGGCCCTTCCACTGAGTACCTACCCTCAAAGGCAGTGCCTTGACTTGTGATACTATGTATTTATTTTGCCTGGTTTTGAGCATTATGTAAATGGCATTATATTTGTGTATTCTTTTGTGTCCGCTCCATTCTGTGAGCTCATTTAGCCTTAATTACTTCTGCAAAGGCCTGATCTCCAAATACAAGCATATTGGGGGTTATGGCTTCAACACCAGAATTTTGGAGGACACAATTTAGTCCAAAGGATTCTGTTCCTGGCCCACCAAAATCTATGTCCTCACATGGACAATGCATTTATTCCACCCCAATAGCCACCGAAGTCTTAGCTCATTACAATATCAACTCTGTGGTCCAAAGTCTTATCTAAATATCACCTAAACTAGCTAGGGTGAAACTTGAGCTGTGATTTATCCTGAGGCAAAACTTCTATCCAGCTGTGAAGTGTGAAATCAAACAAGTTACAGGCTTCCCCCATACAATGGTGGGTGGAACAGGAACAAATTAGAGAGCAGGAAGGACTCAGGTCCCAAGGAAGTACAGGACCCAGCAAGACCAACTCCAAGAGCTTCTTCAGGCTCAAGGGCCACATTCCTGGTTAGGGCAGTGCCCTGGGTGCAGCCACCTTGTGCAGAGGCACTGGGAGGTCATCCTGGCCTACAGAAACCAGAGATGGATCCCCAGGCTCTGGACCGAAGGAAGAAACAGACATGTCCCTTGGGTCTGGGGTAGGCACGCCAGCCTTATAGTCTCTGAGTCACCTGTGAGTTACTCACTTTTCTTGAAAGAGCAGTATATGTTTCCAGCTGAATAGCTCTATAGGTCAGTCCTGGAAAATCCAAGGCTTCTGACAGCCCCTGCCACTGGGTTCCACTCTTGTCATCCCAAACTGGCAGCTTCTCTGCTGGTGTAATCAAATCTCTTATTCCTGGCTTCCAGGAGTTACACCTGTGATTTCTTCATCAAGTGGTTGCTCAGACACACCCTTAGTGTCTCTTCAGCACATCCCTTTGCAGGACTACGTGAGCCCAGGCATTTGAGGTTACAGGAGGCTATGATTGTAGTACGGCATTCCAGCCTGGGTGACAGAGCAAGATTGTGTTACTGAAAACAACCAGCCAACCTCCAAAACATTCCATTTCATGTTTGCAATATGGATAGGCTGAGAATTTTCCAAATATTCAAGTTGTGGTTTCTTTTTGCTTAACTATTCCCTCATCAATTCCTCTCTCTCCTTTCACATTTTACTACAAGCAGCAGGAGGAAAAAGCCACTATACCATCACTTTGCTTAGCAGTCTCTTCAGCTAAATACTCATTTTATGGCATTTGGGTTCAGCCTTCTGCACCTAGGATGAGGCTCAGCCAAGTTCTTTGCCCAAAACAGACTCCCCAGGTTCCAGTCACTGCTCCTCATCTCCATCTGGACCTTTTCAGGGTCACCCTAATGTCCATATATGTAGCATAAACCTTAACACTATTATCCAGTTCTAAAGCTATTTGCAGTTGTTTAAGTGTTTGTTACAGCCACACTCCACTTCTCTGTTTCACAGCCTGTATTAGCCAGGTTCTCCAGAGAAACAAGTAACTGTGTGTGTGCCAGGGAGAGAGAAATGTGGCTGGGAGGAGGGAAAAGTGCCAGGTGCAACCCAAACATGTTCAGAAAGTTTGATCTGCAGTTGGGAGCTGGTCAAGCTTCCTGCAGAGGGTCAAGGAGAGGCAATAGTCACAGCAAGGAGCGTGGGGGCAGCACCTGGCACAGGAGTGGCAAGGCTGCTGCAGGGCTGAGTGGTGGAGTTGGAGGAAGGAGAGGGCAGTGAGCACAGGATGATGGACCCTCTCTCCCCACCCTCCTTTCCAAACTCAGCTGATCCAAGCTTTAAAGAGAGGCAATGTGCCAGAGGATGTGGGTATGATTGTTTCATGTGTTAGATTGTTTATGAAGAGAAAGTTGGCTCCACTCTGGCCAATCTGTGAGAGAAGTTCCTGACCTTGGATAACTCAGAGAGTGGTGTTCATGGCCCTATATCTCCCTCTATGGTGGCCCCAAGACCCAGCACGCAGCCCTGGGCCTTCACTCTTCCTGCATCCACAGGGCTCTCAGCAGCAGAGTCTGTGAAAGGGTGGTACTTGACCAGCAGAGATGTCATAGACCACCAAGGCTTGTATGATAGGTCTTTATTGCCGAGGGAGGGATGCTGCAGAGTAGCACCAAGGTGGAGAGAAAAGAAGAGAGAGTGAGAAAAGACAGAGGGGGAGGGAGAGAGAGCAACAATGAGAGAGAGAGAGAGAGAGAGAGAGAGAGAGAGAGAGAGAGAGAGAAAGAAAGAGAATGCACCTTTATATACCTATATACTCGAGTATAAGCCGAGGTTTTTCGGCACAAAATTTGTGCCGAAAAACCCAAACTTGGCACAAATTTGTGCTGAAAAAACTCAGCTTATACTCGAGCATATACGGTAAATGCCATCCTAATCTTTCATAATACAGTAAAATTAATTTTATATTAAGTAAAATATAAAAATAAAAATATAAACAACTCAAAAAATACAGGTGACTTTCTCTTCTCTAGTCATGGAAAACTAAGAAGAAAAATAATGGAAAAATCACACATATACACATAAGATTGATTGATGGCATTAAAAATTTCTAAATGTACATCAAAATGAATAAAACAAATAATACGGCAAATGAAAAACAGGCAATATTTGAAACATAAGCAAAAAATAGTTAATATTCTTTTTTAAGGTATAAAACATGTACTATTTATTATAATGAAAAATTCTGGTCACTAACAACCAGTGGACTTTGGGGAGAACAACACTGTGAGACCATAAATAAATCCTCCTTCCCAATGGACTTTCCTCTCTTGCTTTAACATTTACTGAGGATTATTGCCCACACCTATTAAGTCTATAAAATGACAATTACAAATTTTCCAACTCCACCACTCCTTCTCATGTTTTTTATATCTTCATAGAAGAGGAGAAAATCCCCTGCTATCAAAGTGCTAGTGTTTTTACCCTTGAATGGAACCACTGAAGTCTCAGGATATTAAGAAAATTTTGAATGACTTTTTTTCTTACTACTTTATGAATTGTTTTTCTTTTTTTAACATAAGTGTCTCTATATTCTAACCCATGGCGCAGCAAGTCCCACTAGGGGTCTGAGGATAACGTCTGCAACCCACCAGTCTGCACAGCCTGTGAGCACAGGTGAAGAAGACCAGAGTGCAGCTGTCAGTAGCACCATGGAATCGACTATCTAGCATTTCTGCCATCAATTCTAATCATAGATGTATGTACCCTTTTTTCTGGTACTTAATTCCTACTGGAGACTTTTTATTAAGACCTTGTCCTTTGGCTCAGTGCCCGTAGCACAGTGGTTACAGCACCAGCCACATACACTGAAGCTGGCAGATTCAAACCCAGCCTGGGCCATCTAAGTAACAATGACAACTGCAACAGAAAAATAGCTGGGCATTGTGGTGGGCGCCTGTAGTCCCAGCTGCTTGGGAGGCCAAAACAAGGGAATAGCTGAAGCCCAAGAGTTTGAGGTTGCTGTGAGCTGTGACACCATGGCATTCTACCTAGGGTGACATAGTGAGACTCTGTCTCAAAAAAAAAAAAAAAAAAAAAGACCTTGTCCCTGTGGACACATTTGGGACACAGCACGTCGCCTTCAAGATGTGGGGGTGGAAAATTGCTGGCAGGAAGCAAGAAGAGTACGCTCATTTTCCCTTCCTGCTTTTCAGGAACCCAGGCTTGTCCTGTATGAAATTGGAGGTAAACCCAACCATCTGTGTCTGCAGGGAGACTTCTCCCATGGACCACCTACCATCTGACATCACATTCCTTCTGTGGAGATTCCACTGCCTCTGTGGATGACCTGCCCCTTGCTGTAATTCTGGCCCAGGAGGCCAACAAAGTCTCCAGGGCAGAAGTTGTCACAACAATGGTATTAACTCCCACAAGAAGAGAGGTAGACTCCAAGACAGGCAACCCCCTTCTTCAGGGGGAGGACTTAATCCAGGAGCAAGAACTATTGCAGAAGGATTAGTCCCCTTGGAACACATCCTTTGCTCAAAACGTTTTGGGGACATTTCTTTCCTATCCACATTTGACTTTCTTTTTAGTGATTTCCGGATCTTGGCCTCTTTTGCTATGCTAGGAGCCTTAAATTCCTTTCCTTTTAATTTGAAAAAGCATGTGTGCACAGTCACTTATATACATCCAGTTTCTGCCTTTGGTGCTCAGGTGTAATTGCTGGCACCAGGCCCATATGGTGTCCCAGTGAAGCAGATTAACTGGTGGCAGTTCAGTGGGCAATGGAGGAATCAGCACTTTCTTCTTAGGTTTTGGAATGTCACTATGTTCTGCTTTCTTTTTGGGGCAGAACTCTTTGTTACCCTTGACAGATATTTTTTTTGGTCCCTTTTGCTGAGGTTCCTGGTACAGCAGGTATACTTGGATGACTCACTCTACTGATGATCCTCTACTGAACAAGTTTCCACTGACACTTGGTTAAAATCTGTAATTCCCGCATTCTTCTCTGGACTTTTCTGTGGAGTTCCACTCCTTGCCTTTTGCATTCTCTATACTTAGAAGAGGAGACCAATACAAAAAAAAAAAAAAATTCTCACCAAATGACAGTTATTCTTAGTATATAAAGAATATTTATAAACAACCCATCAACTGATGAGTAGACAAAAAGAATGTGGTATATATGTAACATGGGGTAATAATATTCAGCCGTAAAAAGGAACGAAATTGTGTCTTTTGCAGCAACTTGAATGGAATTGATGATCAATATCCTTAGTGAAGTATCTCAGGAATGGAAAAACAAATACCATACATTCTCATTTATAAGTGGGAGCTAAACAATGGGTGTATATAGTCATAAAGTGGCATAATGGACACTGGAATGAAAGAAGAAGGAAAGGGGGAGGATAAAAAATTACCTATTGAGCACAATGTATACCATTCTGATGACAGGTACACTAAAAGCCCTAACCTTGGTATGTAAACAAAAAACACTTTTTACCCCCTAAATCTATTGAATTTTTCTTTTAAAAAGAATACTTACAAATCAATATTTAAAAAAACAAGTACATGGGTGGCACCGGTGGCTCAGTGAGTAGGGCACCGGCCCCATATACTAAGGGCGGTGGGTTCAAACCCAGCCCCAGCCAAATTGCAACAAAAAATAGCCAGGCATTGTGGCAAACGCCTGTAGTCCCAGCTGCTTGGGAGGCTGAGGCAAGAGAATCGCCTAATCCCAAAAGCTGGAGGTTGCTGTGAGCTGTGTGACGCACTCTACAGTGGGTTATAAATTGAGACTCTGTTTCTAAAAAAAAAAAAAAAAAAAAGTACATATGGAGAAAGGTTGGCAAGTATATGAATGATTTATAAAACAAGGACTATAAAACACATATTAGTAAATACTTGAAAAAAATGATTAGACTATGATAAAAAATGTAAATTAAATCAGTAAAATACTAGTGATTAAGAGAGGGGTTCTGGTGTCAGATACCAGATCTATAAACCTGAACAATTCACTTCCTTTCTCAATTTTCTTGGTAAAATAAAGATGATAATGCCTACCCCCCAGAGTGATGTGAAAATTAAATAACATAATGCACATAAGGTACTCAGCCCAGCATCTAGTATACACTAACTGTGCAGTAAATAATAGGTCTTATGATAAAGAAAATGGATGATGGTGAGGATACTTAGGGCTGATCAGGGTACACTGAAATAATTTGAAATTTTTATTTATTTGCTTTTTTGTTTTAAACACAAAGTCTCACTCTGTTGCTCAAGCTGGAGCAGTGGCACAATCATAGCCCATTGCAACCTCAAATTCCTAGGCACAAGTGATCCTCCCATCTCAGCTTCCTAAGCAGCAGAGACTACAGACACATACCACTGCACCAGGCTAATTTTTACCTTCTGTAATTTAGAAACAAGAGATCTTACTGTGTTTTCCAGGCTAGTCTTGAGAGGTACTCTTGCCTCAGTCTCCCAAAGTGCTGGGATTTTAGGTGTAAGCCAAAGCACCCAGTCAATTTTTATACACTGCTTGTAAACAAAGAGTGATCCAGTCTTTCTGGAGGATAATGTGGCAATATGTATCAAAAGTCTTTTTTTTTTGGAGACAGAGTCTTACTATGCTGTACTCGGTAGAGTGCCATAGCCTAACAGCTCACAGCAACCTCAAACTCTTGAGCTTAAGCTATTCTCTTGCCTCACCCTCCCAAGTAGCTGGGACTACAGGTACCCGCCACAATGCGCGGCTATTTTTGTTGTTGTTGTTATAGCTGTCATTGTTTAGCAGGCCCAGACTGGGTTCAAACCTGCCAGCCCCAGTGTACGTGGCCAGTGCCCTAATCACTGATCTACGGGCACAGAGCCGTATCTAAAGTCTTAAAGTGATCATATCCTTTGGGCTTCTAGGGATGCCTTTTATGCTTAAAAACAATGGAAGAACTCAAAATAGAAAAGACTGCTAAATATAACTATACCCATTGTCCACCCATTGATCCATGTATCAAATGCTTTTGAGCCATGATGATACAAAAATATGTAAATAGACCCATGACCTGACTTATAGGTTAGTTGGAGAATAAGCCATCAAATAATCAAGTACAGTAAAAAGCTAAGAGCCACCATGCATAAGTATAGGGTGCTACAGTGCACTTCAAAGGAGCATCTACCATGGTCTAGGGGTGGAGTCAAGGAAGCTTCCCAGAAGTGACATTTAAGCTGAGACCTTAAGAATGAGTAGGAATTAGGTAAAAAGATGAAAGGAGGCGACACCTGTGGCTAAAAGGAGTAGTGCACCGGTCCCATATACCAGGGGTGGTGGGTTCAAACCCAGCCCCAGACAAAAAACAAACACACACAAAAGAACAATGTTTTGGGTGGCGCCTGTGACTCAGTTTGAACCTATCACCCTCAGTATATGGGGCCAGTGCCCCTCAGTGAGTAGGGCGCTGGCCCCATATACTGAGAGTGGTAGGTTCAAACCCAGCCCTGGCCAAACTGCAACAAAAAAATAGCCAGGCATTGTAGCAGGCACCTGTAGTTCCAGCTAGTCGGGAGGCTGAGGCAAGAGAATTGCCTACACCCAAGAGCTGGAGGTTTCTGTGAGCTGTAACACCATAGCACTCTACTAGGGGCGAAAAAGGGAGACTCTATCTCAAGAAAGAAAGAAACAAAGAAAGAAAGGAGGGAGGGAGGGAGGGAGGGAGGGAGGAAGGAAAGAAAGGAAAGTGTTCCAAGTAAAAGAAACAGCATGTGCAAAAGCCTAAAGACCAAAGAGAGCAAGGCATGTAAGCTTAACTGTGAGCAGTGTGCAAGACAGGGACTTGGGACAAGGCTAAAGAAATAAGTGAGGTTGGCTCATTCAAGATCTCACTAGCAAAACTTTGAATTGTAGAGTTTATTCTAAGAGTAATGCAAATTGAATTAAGGGAATAGTTTGTAATAAGCATTAAAAAGGGTTAATATTCATAACATATCAAGAGGGTACATAGGCTGGACACAGTAGCTGACACCTATAATCCTAGCACTCTGGGAGGCTGAGGCAGGTGGATGGATAGCCTTAGCTCACGAGTTTGAGACCAACCTGAGCAAAAACAAGACCCCATCTCTCCTAAAAATAGAAAACCTGAAGCGATGGATCGCTTGAGCCCATGAGTTGAAGATTGCTGTGAACTATGACACCATGGGACTATCCAGGGCAACAGCTTGAGACTGTGTCTCAAAAAAGAAAAAAAAAAAGGGTATATATATTGAAAAAATAAATAGCTCATAAAAATAAAATACATGATTGAAATGAGCACAGCTATGTAAGTTTACTAAAAATCATTGAATTGTACACTTACTAAAACACATGTTTTAGTGTTTATAAATTTTACCTCAATAAAACCTTTCTAAAAAGTTAACATAGGCTGTATGCAGTAGTTCACACCTGTAATCCTCACACTCTGGGAGGCTCAGGTGTAAGGATTGCTTGAGCTCAGGAGTTCAAGACCAGCCTGGGCAGTATAACAAGAACCCACCCATCTCTACAAAAAATGAAAAAAAAAAAAAA
>CAUYPK010097932.1:0-41885 GCA_963574355.1 Loris lydekkerianus | reverse complement strand
AGCTGGAACATATTCTCCTTAGCAAAGTATCCCAGGAATGGAAGAAAAAGTATCCAATGTACTCAGCCCTACTATGAAGCTAAACTATAGCTTTCTCATGAAGGCTATAACCCAACTATACCACAAGACTATGGGGAAAGGACCAAGAAAGGGGAAGGGAGGGGGGAGGTTTGGGTGGAGGGAGGGTAATGGGTTGGGCCACATCTATGGTGCATATTTTTATCTATCATTAAAAAAAAATTAATAAATAAATAAATAAATAAATAAAAGAAAAAAAAAAGAAAATAACCTCTGACCCAAAAATTGTAAGACAGCAGCAAGCTGTGTAAAATAAATGCAATTAGTGTTCCAGGAGATGAGAGGGAGAATAGGGCAAAAAAAACTTTTGAAGAAATAATAGCAACATTTTTTAAAATTTAAAAAATACAGAAACCCAGTTGGACATGGTGGCTCCACTGTGAGGCACAACTCTACAAAAAATAGAAAAGTTAGCCGGGCATTATGGTGGGGGGGGCACCTGTAGTCCAAGCTATTCTGGAGGCTGAGGCAGGAATCCGTAATTACAGTGAGCTATGTTGATACCATTGCACTCTACCTGAGTAAGAGAGCCAGTCTATCTCAAAAAAAACCAAAAACCACTCGTTAGGTGATAAAAGGAGGAGAAAAAGAGTAAGTATTTACATGGTAGTGGACTGCTGAAAACCAAAGCTAACAAGAGCAATTTTTAAAGGAGCCATAGAAAAAGGTATGTTATATACAGAGATATATTGATAAGAATAACAGATGACTTCTAGTTTAAAAAACTAAATTTTAGCAAGAAGACAATGGAACAACATGTTTAATGGCCTGAAAAGCAAAGGACGCTGTCAGTATAGAATTCTGTCTTTGTTAAAATATTTTTCAAAAAATAAATTTAAAATAAAATCATTTTCAGATATTCAAATTTTGACAAAATTAGTTGCCAGCAGATCTGCATCAAAAGCAATGTTAAATTTCTGTTCCTTGAGCTGAACAGAAATGATGTCAGAAGAAAATCCGAACAGGAAGAAACAGCAAGCACTGACAACAGTAAACATATGAGCACGTGTAAAAGACAACTCTTTCTTTTCTTAATTTCTTGAAAGAACAATAAGGGCAATGGGTTTTAATTCAAAAGAAGATTACTCTCATCCTAACAATAGGTAAAGTTAAATAATGGACAACAGGCAAAATGTTTAGAACTCATCAGAGACCTCAGATAACAAAGAAACAAACTTGCCTCAATTTCAAAGTGTGATAAGACCCTCTGAGAGACTGGACTTGTAAGTAAACTCTTTCACCTTTGGCAGATCTCAGGAGGAAGTGGTTGCTTCAACAATAAAAACAAGAAGAAATAAGCTATAATTTTAACAAATTCCTAAAGGTCAAGTGTGGGCTAGTGTAAGAATTTGGAATAATTTATAGTCTCAGATAGAAGGGCAGTTTACACTGACTTTTTTCCATGGTCCTCTACTAGGTACTCATGAGAAAGATCTGGTCAAGCAGAAAACCAAGGAGAGCCACTCCTCTCAAGGAAGATGCCATATGGGAGGTGATCACCTATCACTGGGACAAAGGCACAAAACACTGCTGCTTCCATGTCCCTGAGTGGAGAAAAAACCTTAAGGTACTGGGGAAAAGGCAGTGCACTTTTTTAACCACTATAGCCAAGGCAAAAGTTCATTACTCTAAGTAGCAGTAAGAATCCTTTAAACTTACCCCAAAGAACTAGCCGAAGACTGACTGCTTCTAGAAAAAAGGGTTGAAGCAAAAGCTATCTGTTCCTGTTGACAGGACATGAAAATATTCTGAGCTCAAGCTCCAACACCGATTCAAAGAAGAGTTCTGCTTCCACTGGGAAAGGAAATGAAAACTCTACCTTGCTTAAGACTCCCCCAAGATACAAGGCAGATTTTGACTGCCACTGGATGGAGGATCAGGAGTGCTGAAAAGCCCCACTCTCAAGGTCCAGGTATGCAGACTGTGCCTTAGGCTAAGGCTAAACGAGAAAATCAGGTACAGGGACTAATCAAAGCTCAAGGTTGAGGGGACTGTTGGTTACCCCATCCTCCACAATAAACACAAGGTAACAACGGGCCATCACTACAGAGACGGGAAGGCTAATGTGTGATGATGGTAAGGACAACACTAACCCCTAAACCCAGTTCAACTACTGATTATATTGAGGAAACCTCCACAACAGTGAACTGACTTCCTCCCTCCAAATATACATGCCTATTCCAAAGCATAAACATTCTTTATCTCAGCCTCTACTATTCTTCTCCATGCAATGGCTAATAGATGATAAAAAATTATAAGATATGTCTATAATGGCTCTCCAGGGAAACAGAACCAATGAGATTTGTATACATGTATAGAAAGAGTTTTTTTTTTTTTTTTTGGAGTTTTTGGTCAGGGCTGGGTTTGAACCCATCACCTCCAGCATATGGGGCCGGCACCCTACTCCTTTGAGCCACAGGCGTCACCCAGAAAGAGATTCATTTTAAGAGAATAGCTCACTTGATTATGGAGCGCTCACTTGATTAAGAGAATAGCTCACTTGATTTAGACAAGTCTAAAATCTGCAAGGTGGGCCAGCAAGCTGGAGACCCAAGAAGAGCAACTGTGACCGTTCAAAGCTGAAGGCCGTCTGCTGACATTCAGGCCTTGAGCTGATTGGATGAGGCCCCCCCACATTATGGAGGGTGATTGTTCTACTCAAAGACCTCCAATTTTAATGTCAATTTCAGCCAAAAAAAGCCTGAAAGAAATATCCAGAATAATTTTGACTGCATATCTAGGCACTGTGGCCTGGCCAAGTTGACACATAAAATTAACCATCACAATTTGCCTTTTCAAAGGCAAAGAAAAAAAAAACACAAAAAACATTGTTGAAAAATAAAACCATCAGTAGAACTGGCAGAAGACATGCAAAGCATCAGTGTTAAATGAAAGAAATGACATCACTATGGATCTTGACGGTGTGAAGACATGAACAACTTTCTGTCTCTGATTTTGATAACACCACAGGGAGGCACTGAGTCACATAGTAACAACGAGGACATGTCATTCCCTTATTGTTATGAAGATGGAGGTATTCAGTAATAAAATCTGCCATACCCAACAATCCTATTTCTGTTAAAAATACCATAATATATAAATAAGTATACACAGAGGTTGTAATATTATTTTTTGTTGTAAAGAAAATTATAAACCATCTGAATATTCACAGTAGAGAAATGATCCATTATGTTTTAGTACAGTCTTTCAACGATATATTTTAGTTTTAAAAATGGAATTAAACGGTGGTGCCTGTGGCTCAAAGGAGTAGGGCGTCAGCCCCATATGCCAGAGGTGGTAGAGTCAAACCCAGCCCCAGCCAAAAAAACTGAAAAAAAAAAAAAAAAAGTAATTAAAGCTGTATCTATTTACTTGATATTTTAAGTTAGAAAATATATAAAAAAGGATAAGCTGTACGTGCATGTCTATGTTTTTTATAAGCATGAAGAAAGATGTTTAAGATACACCCTGCTATTAACCTTGATTGCCTCGAGGTGGAGGTAATTGATGGGGGTGTTTTGGTAGGAGAAGATGATTAGCAAGTTCTTTTATGTGTTTCTTTTCTTTTATGTGTAGTTATGTGTTTGGATGATTTGCTTTTCAAAAGGCATGAATCACTTTTCTAGTTAATTTTAAAGCAAATAAATTTTGATTTTTAAAATTTATGAGTGTTCTAAGAGCAAAGAGTAAAGGCTGTGTTCTTTACAGAAAAATAAATTCTGAAATCAAAAACTTGGGAAATGAAAAACTAAATATTTTATTATCAGCAAAAGGACTAAATCATTATAGTGTCGTATGACCGGAAGATAATGCTGTGTTTCCACTGTGTGACTGCAGTCCAAAGTTACAGTGAAAGGGAGGCAAAACCAACCGAGTGCGAGAAAGGTACGGGGTGGATCATTTTGTGAGATGTAGAATTAAGGATAGGTTAAGTGTGAAGGAAGGGTGAGCTTCAAAGTACAACTGTAGAAAGTCATACCTTGACTTTCAAATCTCTGGTCAAGATATAGTGCTAACTGCAAAAAGAAATGAAGATATTCTGAAGGACAAAAGTTATTTTAACTATATCTCAGTGAAAATTAAACATCGAAATCCTGAGAAGCAACACCGCCGGGAACGTGTGTAGACACGCAGAGAAGCAGAGATCAGAGTGTGGACTCCCTGAATTCTTAATAGATTCCTAGTTCCAGATTCTGCTTTGTTCTTTTGTTCCAGCCTTCTATCCTTGGATGATATAAGATACCATGTATCATTTTAATAAAGTCTCCTTCTTTGCTTAAGCTATCTCCCATTCCTTACAAATTGTATTGTTTTGTATGCTTTTTTCTCCTGAACCCTGCATTTTGCCTGTTCAGATATATAATTATTTTCCTCAGATGTGCTCAAGAGTCTGTGAGACCTTTCCATCTCCTACTCATGAATAGGTCACATACTTAAACCTGGCATTGGAAAGACATCCTTTAAATATGGGAGAATAATAGTAAAAACAATAATGATAAACAACAGAGCAGTTGATATGACGACAATTGTTAATTTCAATATTTTTCATTTATTTTTACATGAATCTTGTCCCAGCTATACCTTGGCTTAGAAAGGCTTAATCTCTTGCGAACTTTAGCAACATTAAGGCTTGCAATGGCTAGTTCAAAAACTGTTCACTGTGATTGATGGTGACGGGCAAGCAGCAAGCTGATTTAAAATAGTGCTTTCTTCCATAGTGTTATTTAGGGTAGTAAGGCAGGGTACATTTTAAGGTAGTCCAAATCCACATTTGCCAAAATTCAATTCGACCAGAAATACTTAACCATTTCCTATGTGCCTAGTTATGTGTTAGATACTAAGAACAATATCAAAATTTCAAAGATGGAAAGATATTTGCCCTTGAGGAGCTTATTTGCCAAGAAACAGAGAAAGACATGCATTAAGCAACATAAAAATGTTAGCTATTTCACTAGACCTGATTTAAGTCAAAGAGTATGAGCTATAAACTGGCATATTATTTTCCCCACCTTGCCTCTGCACAGTTTGTGGCAGTAAATTCTCCTCCTCTTTACATATGTCAATGCATTATATTTTGCAACACTAGATTAAAATAATTCGTGTGAAACTTTTCCTAACAAATGGTAAGCTTTTCTACACCAATTTGTCTTTGCCTTGTGTACATATTGAAAATGTGTTCAGACCCTGAATAAATGCTTGTGGAAGTGAAGTAAAATTGATGCTGCCTAACTTGAATTATCAAAGGAGGACCCTGTTCAGGGTAATAGATAGCTGACTTGTTTCTCTACTGCCTTGATATGTTTTGAATACCCTTCCTTTATTCAGGGAGTTTCCCACCATTGAAGCCTGCCTCTACCTCTACAGGTAGAAAATACCCCTGAAGTTAGGAGCAATCCTGAACCTCAATCATTCACTCATGTAGGAGACCTTAGTGAGCAATGTGGGGAAGAGACAAAATACATTTTCAACTGAAGGTAGAGGTGGGGCTGTTGTCTTTTAACGATGAAGCATCTGCAGCGTTGTGTTCCTGGTGCAAAATGGTGGCAGGAAAAATTCTAACATCCAGCAACAGCAGCAGCAGCAGTTCCCCTTCAATTCATCCTCCAATGTGTGTTGCAATTTTTCTTGATTATTCATCAACGAGTCTGGTTTGACTCTCCGGGAGTCCTGTGAAACTCCTCATTATCCTTTCAAATAAACTTGTTTTTTGTTTCATTCATCTGGACTACTTTTTAGTTGCTTACAGTTAAAAAGTACAGACCAATGCAGTTAGTTTCAGCAAAGGAAAGCAATTCTAAGAGTCACTGATACTTACAATATTAAGATGGATGCTTTCCTGACAATATACAAAGTAGGGTTACAGCTTGCTATCTGAAGGACCATCCCGAGGAAAAACTCTGTAGGGAACAGACCAGGATAAGTTAGGACCAACACTCAAGGCTCTGTTCCCTGAAATCCTGCCATCTCTGAGAGAAATCAGCCTTGCAATCACTCCAGGCTCACGCCGAGATAAATTTAATAGGTTATTTTTCTTATTTTAACTGCTATTCCCAAGATGTACTTATACACAGGAATTCAACAGCAAAATTGTGCAAGGACAGAAACAATAACAATTCTGAGAATCGATGAAGCCAAACATACCCTACGTGTACTGATATGTTTTTATTTAAATAATGTGGTATATGTTTTGTTTTCTCAGCTGCAGTCTATTGTAATGGAGTAATTTGACTTTCAGGGTATGGGTGATTCTAAAATACCATTGGAACGAACACACCAGCTCCATCCCGTGATGAGGGACAACAATCTTCTGACCTGTGGTTTCTCAAGTCTAGCTACACACTGGTATACCCTGGGGGGAATCTAAAAAACATGGAAATCTAGGTTTCAGCACCAGAAATTCTAACTTAATTATTCAGGAGTGTGGCCTGAGCATCAGGATCTTTTCAGCGTCTGAAGGTGTTTCCAATGTTCACAACCACAGCTCTGGACCAGGGCTACGCAATAGACCAGCAGGTGGTGGAAGCATGTCAGGAATATGCCATCTCAGGCCTCACCTCTCTACCACTGAATCTACATCTGTAAAAGGTCCAGATGAATAGTACAAACTCTAAATTTCAAGAAATACTGCTCTGGACCAATTTTATCTTTGTTTGTGTTGGGAGATTTAATAAACCTACATAATCACCATACATGAATAAATGTTATTTTTTTACATCTTTTCCTTCTTCCTTCCTTCTCCAGTGTTCTTTGAAGCATCATGAACAAATGTGTCTCTTCACTTCCTTGGGTTAAAAAATTATATGCCTGAGATTACATTTAAAATCGACATCTGTCTCTGAAAATTAACAGTTCATAATGAACTTGACTGTAGCTTAAAATATTAAATGTGTGTACTAAAGGCATAAGCTCATCCTAATCAGGAAGTAGAAGGTCAGAAAATATTATGGATGGAATTTATTTTCTATAAAAAATAATATTTCAGTAGGTTGTTTCTCTATTGATTATTTCCTTTGCTGGGTGGAAGCCTTTTTTAATTTAATCATGTTCCATTTATTTATTTTTGTTGTTGTGTTTTGCCTTTGGGGTCTTAGTCATAAATTCTTTCCTAAGCCAACATCTAGGTTTTTCCTACATGGTTTTCTAGAACTTTTTTATGGTTTCATGCCTTACATTTGAGTCTTTTTTCCATCTTAAATTAATGTTTATACATGTCTGGAGATAGGGCTTCAGTTTCACTCCTCTTCACATGGCTTCACATGGCTGTCCCGTGTTCCCAGCAAATAAGGCTTCTTTTCCCCCAGTGTACGCCATTGTCTTCTTTGTCAGAGATCAGCTGGTTGTAGGTAGATAGTTTTGTTTCTAGGTTCTCTATTCTGGTCCATGGATCATACTGTTTTGGTTACTATAGCCTTGTGGTATAATTTGAAGTTTGACAATGTTATTGTCTCTATATTTGTTCTTTTACATAAGATTGTTTTGGCTATGTGGGCTCTTACTTGGTTCCAAACAAAGCATAAAATTATTTTTTCTAGATCTGTGAAATATGACATTGGTACTTTGATGGGGATTGCGTTGACTCTTAATCACTTTCGGCAGGCTGGACATTTTAACAATGTTGATTCTACAAATCCATAAGCATGGTATGTTTTCCATTTGTTTGTGTCATCTGCTATGTCTAGCATCAGTGTTTCATAGTTCTCCTTGTAGAGATTAACAGAATAAATAAAGAAGCTACAGGATGGGAGAAAGTATTTGCAAACAATACATTAGATTAAGGACTGGAGTCTACAAAGACCTCACACAAATCAGCAAGAATAAAAACCAAATGACCTCATTAAAAAGTGGGCAAAGATTATGAACAGGAGTTTTTCAACAAAGGTAGATAAGAGGTAAAAAAAAAAAAAAGTCAAAAAATGGTCAGAATCACTAATCACAAGAGAAATGCAAATTAAAACCACAAGGAGATGTCACCTTCACCCTGTCAGAATGACCATATTAAATAGTCAACAAACAATAGATGCTGGCATACATACAAAAAGATAGGAATCTTAAATACTGTCAGTGGGACTGAACTTTAGTACAATCTCTGTGGAAACAGTATAGAGATTCCTCAAAGAAGTAAATGTAGACTTACCATTTAACCCAGAAATCCTATTACTGGATATCCACCCAAAGGAAAAGAAGTCATTTTATCAAAATGACACCTGCACCCAAATGTTTATCACAGTTTAATTCACAACTGCAAAGATGTGGAATCAACCTAATTTCCCATGAATTAAGTGAATTAAGAAAATGTGATTACACACACACACACCCACACAGACTACTTATCAGCCAGACAGACATAAAACAGAATGAAATAATGTTTTTTGCAGCAACATGGATCGAATAGGAGAGAATTATCGCAAGTGAAGTATCTGAGAAATGGAAAAACAAACATCATTTATACTCTAGTAATTGGGAGCTAATTGATGGGCAGAGTTGGGCATAAAGACATGGAAATGTCATTGCAAATTAAGAAAGAGGGAGAGGGGCCTCGGAGCCTGTAGCTCAGCAGCTAGAGTGCCAGCCACATCCGCCAGAGCTGTTGGGTTTGAACCCAGCCCGGGCCCGACAAACAATGACAACTATAACCAAAAAAAAACCAGGCATTGTGGCAGGCGCCTATAGCCTCAGCTACTTGGGAGGTTGAGGCAAGAGAATCACTTAAGCCCAAGAGTTTGGGGTTGCTGTGAGCTGGGACATCACAGCACTCTACTGAGGGAGACATAGTGAGACTCTGTCTCAAAAAAAAAAAAAAAAAAAAAAAAAAAGAATTGGGAAGGGGGGAGAGTGTAGGAGTAAAAATTTACCTATTGGGTACAATGAATACTATTCAGGTGATGGACATGTTAAAAGCCCCAATGTAAGTATTAATATTATAAAAGGTATTCATGTAACGAAAACATTTGTACCCTCCCTAATATTTTAAAATTAAACTAAAAAAGGATATTTTATATTGAAATAGAACAAAATAACTTTATTATATGAATGATTCTAGCCTTATTAAACTGACAGCAGTATTGTGAATTGATTTTTTTTTTTTTTTTAACAAAATGAAGTAATGAATCCTTTTGAAATTTAAAAGTGGTTTTATTTGCAATGCTCTGCAGCAAGGAAAACATCATAATAAATTATTTCACAAAAAGTGGATTGATTGTTTGTCTTTGTTGTTTCTTTTTGTTGTTGTTATTATTGCTTGGTTTTTATAAAAGGAACAGCTTTAAAAAGCTATGTTTAAATAAATTAAGGTAGCCTAGAAATATATTTTAATTACCATTTTTTATAACATGGATTCAATCCTGTTTATTTCATAGACCAAGAATACTAGATGTACATATATTAAATTTTAAAAGTTGATGTTTTAGCTTGGAACATGGAATATACAAATCTTCTAAATAGGAAAATTCCAGAACCTTAGTAACAGTTTTCAAAGGCAAAACAAAGAGACTCCCTTTAGTGGTACAGTTCAGCATTGTACCAGATTTAGACCAAAATATTTTCTGATTCTTTTTTTGTCTCCCCAGAATTTCCTAATTAATATCCTGGCTGAGAGAGTTTTCTTCCTACTCTAACCTTCTGTCATCACCACACTTCCTCATCCCAAGGATGATCACATTTTGTTATTCCTTCAATGCATATCTTTTATGAAAGACATTAATTTCAAGGAGCTGTCTATCGCTATAATTGCAACTCTAAACACTGGCACACAAGCCTGGCACTGAACAGGGATTTGATAACTTTATTCTAAGAATCAAATAATTAAATAAGAATGGGTGATATAAAAGTTTGTATTTTATCCACTGAAGTTATAACAAAATTTCTTACAATTAGGAAATAAAATTATTTGTAGAAATTAGAAACTCTCTTATAAATGTACCCATTTTTAATTGTAAATCCTTTATCAATGTTAGTAAGAGGAAATCAAACACCCACAATGAAAAAAATCCTGTTGCATTTTTCCAAGAACATTTGTGCAACTTGACCAAAATAAAAAAAAAAAAAAAAAAAAATTTGTCCTTATAGTCATCAATGAAAATCACATTATGATGTACATTAAGCAAATCTTACCCACAATGACTTAAAAGCATCCCCCATTTTGTTTCTCATGAGTATTTTCTTCAAGGTTCTTGGCATATTTCATTTATATCTCCCATGCAATTCATTCATATCTCCCTGGATTGGGGCTCCTCCTACCTGCAGCCAACTAAGAAGATGGCTGTTCTTAGTTTTCGGGAGTGCTAGTGCAAAATCATACTGAGATTTGTTAGGAGCCTTCCCCTATTCTTCATCTGGGAGTAATTTCTCTACTTATTCCCTTCTCCTAATACAAGTGTCCTTTATATGGCATACAAGCTACAAGAATCAAAACTAGAGTCATCTTTGCCCTTATTGAGTTAATGTGTTCTCCTCAGTACAAATAGCTTAGGTAAGTGTTGACATAAGTACTGAATCCTAAGTTAACATGTGGCAGAAACAAATATTTCTTTTTTTTTTTTTTTTTTGAGTATTTTTGAGGCATTTTTAGACCTGTACAAGAGATGTATTTTTATATACTCTATGCTGTCTATAAATGCCATTTGAGTTATAAATCAAGTACAGTAATTCCTTACCTTATCCTCAGAGAGTATGTTCCAAGACCCCAGTACGTGCCTGAAACCGTGTGATGTAGAGTTAGGCTACTATTAATCATGAACACAAGCACTACAATACCACAATAGTCTGTCGGATAACCAAGACAGCTACTATGTAACCAAGGGATGGGTGGCATAGACATGTGGATAAGGTGCATAAAGGGATAATTCACATCTCTGGTGGAATGTGATCAGATGCTGTGAGAATTTCATCATGAAATTCTCATCATTATTTATAGAATTTTCCTTTGAATATTTTTAGACCACAGTTAACTGTGGATAACTGAGACCACAAAAAGCAAAACTGTGGATAAGGGGGGACTATTTGACTTTGGTAGGTTAAAGGATTCATGTGTCCTCCTACTCTGGTGCTGTAGCTGTTTTCTCTAGGCACTATCCTGAACTGCCATGTCAGTGAGGAAAGACTGCCAAGAGCTCCCCACCTCCCAGCGGCCAAAACAAATTATATGTTGTGTTTTTTCCTCACATCATGAAATGTCCAGAGATAAGTGTTTGCTGGTATTGGTTCACAGCTCACAGATCTCAAAGCTGAAGTCTCTGCGTTTCTCTTGATCTCCCCTCAGCGTGGCTTTGTGGTCAGGAGATGATGCACCACATTTGGAATCCACCCACATTCTAGTTGGGAATTAGAAGGGGAAAAGACATACACCAAAAGATCTGACCTCACTATAAAGAGCTTTCTCAGAAGCCTCATTTCTACTTACAGGTTATTGGACACAATTGGGTTACATAACTACTTTATCTGTAAAAGAGCCTGGGGTATTGTTGGGAATTGAATACATTCTGTCCATCACGTAGTATCTGAGATCTCTGAGCATGGAAAGGAGATGAATGTCCGTTAAGCTAAATCATGCCCACCCTATGTTTTTCATTACTTTTTCCTAAATTGAGATTTCTTTACATGCCATTTCTGCTAAGAACCCTTTCACTGGTTCTACTGTTCTCTCTTAACAAGATCAATATACCTGAAGTGTGTGTGTGTGTGTTAGTGTGTGTGTGTTAGTGTGTGTGTGTGTTACTGTGTGTGTGTGTGTGTGTGTGTGTGTGTGTGTGTGTGTGTGAATGAGTTAGTTTCTGGTCCATAGTAGCACCAAGTTTATAATAAAATGAAAAGCCAGTGAATTTGTGGGAAGTTTATTTCTTTTCACAAAAGCACACTAATAATATTTTATCCCTTAAATTTTTATGCACTGTGGAAATTAAATGGTCTGTAACCCATTCTCTCCTTTAGCTGTGAAAGAAAGATGATCCAAATTAATCTTAAAAATACAAATAACAAGTATCAGACACACTAATTCTATTTGAAATTATTAGTAAAGCTTGATACCAGGTAAAATTTTTAATTGATTAGTCCAAGTGGACAATATGATCTTTTGTGTTATCTTACTCTAAGTTATGGATACATACTTATTATAAGATCACAAAGATCTATAATTAGCCCCCAATTTTTAAATAACTGAAGACATTATAAGAGATATACTGGAGGAAATATGTCAGTAGGGTAGCAATCATTTTTTTAAGTTTTAAAGGAGTGTCAGATGCATGTCCCAAGAGAAGTATGGAAATGTTTACCATTAATAAAACAGCCACCGAAGTAAATAGTGGTGCTTATCATGGATATGTTTAATATACATTTAAAACATTGTATTGAATAAAAAGTTGTATATTTTAATTTTAGATTTATTAATTTAAATAATTATTTATTAATAGTTAATGATATCTAAAATTAATTAATTTGACCCCTAAAGAAATCAGTATGGAGATTCCTCAGAAGAACTAAAGTAGTCCTACCATTCAATCCAGGAATCCCACTACGGGGTAGCTACCCAAACAAAAAGAAGACATTTTATCAAAAAGATACCTGCACTCAAATGTTTATTGCAGCACAATCACAATTGCAAAGATGTGGAATCAACCCAAGTGCTCATTAGCAAAATGTATACCATAGTATACTCTTTGGCCATAAAAAAGGATGAATTTATTCCCTTTGCAACAATTTAGATGGAACTGGAGACCATTATCTAAAGTGAAGGATCTAAAGGATGGAAAAACCAACACAACGTGTACTTGCTATTAAACTGGACCGAAGTGATAAGCACATATGTGCACAGAGGGAAGTAAAACTCAGTGGAAATCAAGTGGGAGAGTAAAGGAAAGGATGAGTGAAAACAGACCTGACAGACACAACGAACACTAACCGGGTGACAGGCAAATTTACAGCCTTGACTTGAGGACTCAAATATTACAAAAATGATCCAAATAACCAAAAACATTTTTACCCCTTAACATTTTGAAACCTAAAAACATCAAGGCTTTTGAAACGTGAAGAAAATCTACCTATTTATTCAGATAATTCTTCCTCAGTTTGAAAAAAGAGGAATGAAAAAATCACTTGATGCCCATCAGTTTGAAATTTGGGGGAAACGCCTTATAAAACGTAAATAGACATAGCTATTAAAGAAATTGAATCTACCCACTCTGGGCAAATATATTAGTGTTCAAAATATTTTCAGTCTTTCTTTAGGATGTACCATCCTGAAGGAAAGTTTGTATGTTCCCAGCCTGCTTAAATACAGCGTGACTATCCTGCTTCATTTGTTTGATAAAACACAAGCAGCAGAGATATGTCCTTCCCTCCAGGCAAAAACTTGAGAAGCCATTGCATTGTTTACCATGAACTACTTCCTTCAGCCATGTAGGTGGTAAAACCACAGACAGAACCAGCTCCATCACCCTTCTCCCTGGCATAAAGGGATAGAAGCAGAACCACCTGACTCATAAAGGAGAACAAATATAAGCAACGCATAAACATTTTTCTAAAAGCCCTTGAAATGATAAGGCCATTTGTTATTACTGCCTAACCCAGACTATCCAAAAACAGGAGAAAATTTCCTGTTTGTCCACAGCAAACATAACGAAATATTTGAATTTTAGAAGTATACTTCCAAGTTTAAAGATGCTCGCTGCAGCAATAAGACATTGCATTGAATAAAAAGTTACATACTTTACACATACGCTACCGTAAATATTGGAGGTTGTCATCTGTCTTGAAAACAAGAAAAAGAAGAGGGGTAACAGATGATAGAGGGAGGGCGTGAAGGTTTTTCCATATGTATCTACATATGTATGGTCTCTTCTGTGTGTGTGTAGAAGAAAGGATAAAACAAAATTGTCATTTTCCAATGAGGATTGACAGCTAACTATTACAATTAATCAGAGAATTTAGCAATGTGCTGAATGCATGGTCAACTAAAAATCATTGCTGAACATCAATTATATTTCTATATGCTAATAATTAAGGGCTAGAAAATAAAATTCTTAAAACTTTCTAGTTTAAATAGCAATAATAAGATCCCAGAGATAAATCTGACAAAACACCTCGTGAAGAAAGATCAACTGTTATTGGAAAACATTGAAGATTTAAATAAACGGAAATCTACACTCCCAAACCAGATTATTAAATGATTCAATTACATTCAAACTCACAAAAGGCCAGTTTGTTGAAGTTAACAAAGCCAATTATCAAATATGGAAGAATGAGAAAAGACCCAAGAATAGTTAATGTAAATAGTAAATTGAGGAAACAATGATAAGACCCAAGGTAAATAAATGCAATACTGAAGGAAAAAATAGGGTATAGAGATTCCTCGGAGAATATCCTGGCGAATTGTAAAGTAAAAGTAATTGAGACAAAGTGGTATTGTAATAGGAATTTAAGACAAAAAAAAAAAAGAAAAGAAAAGAAAAGAAAGAAAGAAAGAAAGAAAAAGATGATGAAGATGAAGAATAGGAGAAGTAGGAAGAAGAGACTAGAAAGAAATCCCACAGACAGAAAGATGCGAGCACTTGAGATGTGATGAAGATGAGATTACTGTATACAAGAAATTGTCTTTATGTCTTCAGGACAGAAAGAAAAAAACCATTAAGTAGAAGGCCAATTGAATTGACTGTATTAAAATTTAAAATTAATGTATATCAAAAGACACTATGCAAGAAAGAGGGGGAGGAAAGGAGGAGGGGAGAAAAAGGATATTTGTGCTGTAAATAACCAGCAGAAAAGCAGTAGCGTGTGTGGTGGACCCCTGAACAACGTGGAGGTGACAGGCACTTAGCACCAACGCAGTTGAAGAGCCACGTGTAACTTTCACCTCCCAAAAAACTTACCCACTGACAGCCTACCGCTGCCTGAAAGCCTAACAGAGAACATAAACAATTAATTGGCACATATTTTTACTCTCTGCTGTGTTCTTACAATAAAGTAAGCTGGAAAAAAAAAGTTATTAAGAAAATAATTAAGGGAGAGAAAACATATTTGCTACTTATTAGGTGGAAGTGGATTATAATAAAGGTATTTATCATTTCACACTGAGCAGGTTGAGGAGAAGGGAGCGGAGGGTTTTGTCTTCTGTCTCAGAGGTGGCAGAGACTGAGAGGTGGAAGAGGTAGAAGGGGCGTCAGGAGAGAGAGACACACTGAGTGTAACTTTACAGAAATCGTAATTTGTGTCTGATATCTTTGCTTTTTTATTTCTCTATGATACCAATCCTTCTTCCACCATTTCCATTTGTTTCCATGTCCATATCATAGAAGAGTCTATGTTGTTAAAAAAAAAAAAAAGTCAAAAGCAATCTTAAACGACTGGAATGACTGGAACCTCCTGCCACATTGTCTAATGTAGATTTGTTTTCAGGCACTGCTTTTTCTACATCGTCTTCCTTGTGGTCTGGCCCTGGTTCTGCCACACTCATCTCCATCAAGTCATCTTCTGTTCAGCCTCTGTGTAACCAGTATTAGCTGCTGAATTTCTGCAAGATCCACATCATGCAACCCTTTCCCCCACCCTTTTTTTTTTTTGCCATATCCACAATCTCATTCACAATTTTATTGATTGGCATTGTTGTAAATCTTATGAAGTCGTGCACAACATCTGAACACAGTTTTCTCCAGCAGGAATGTATTGCTTCATGTTTAACAGCTTTTTAGTAGCGACAAAAGCATCTTCAATGGAGTAATCCTTCCAGATTTTCATGATGTTCTCACAGCATTGATAAACCTTTCCGTAGAGTATCATGTGTAATAAGCCTAAAAGTTCCCTGTGAACCCCTGATCCAGAGGCTGAATTAGAGATGTTGTCTTTGGGAGCAGATGTTGAGATTGGGAGCAACACTTTAGTGTTGAATTCATGGGGTTCTGAGTGACCTGGAGTGTTGTCCAATATCAAAAGAACTTTAAAAGGCAGTCCCCCTTTGGCATAGTACTTCCTGGCTTCAAAAACCAATCATCAATGGAACCAATCCAGAAAAAGAGTTTTCATTCAGCCCTTCTTGTTGCATAACCAAGAGACCGGCTGCTGGTATTTATCTTTTCTCTTCAAGGATCAAGGATTAGCAGAATTATAAGTAAGTTTAGTCCTAATCATAAACTTCACTATATTTGCAAGAAATAACTGAATTAGCCTATTCCTTCCTGCTTTAAATCCTGGTAATCACTTCTCTTCCTTACTAATAAATGCCCTTTATGAATTTTTTTTATTCTGGAATAGGACACTTTTTTGCATTAAAAATCTGTTCTGTCAGATATCCTTTCTCCTCAATGATTTTCTTAATAGTGTTTAGAAATTTATCTGCTGTTTCTTGGTCAGCAGAAGCTGCCTCTCTTATTATGTTGATTTTTCAAACCAAACATCTTTCTGAAATTATTACACCAATCTTGGCTGGCATTAAATTATCCAGCTTTAGATCTTTAACCTATCTTTTGCTTTAAATTGTCATATAGCAACTTCATTTCTTTCAAATTGTATGAAAGTCTGTAAGTATGCCTTTATTAATCCTGGATCCACATAAAAGCAACAATTTCAATACGAGATAAAAGGGTGTTTTATAAAAAGCACAACTTTGTTCTACATGCTCAGGTAGCTGCAGTGAAAGTTTCACAACAGCTTTTATTTTTTTAACAGTGGTCCTTGGGCATTTATTTATATTGAAATGAAGGGCAACCAAATAGGCAGACCTCAAGTTATGTCACATATGAAGCAATTCACCTTTTTTTTTGAAATGTCCTGACTTTTCCCTGCTTCTTGGGAGCACTTCCAGCAACCCCAGTGGCGTGCTGTGTGGGTCCCATGGCATTATTTAAGGTTCCTGTTATTGCACTAAGCACAATGAAAAATATAGAAGAACCATAAGAAATTGCTTTTAACTGTAATGTGCAATTTGCTGGCGAGATCAACGGCTCGTGCAGAGGTGATTAGTATTGCACGAGGTTTTAAGACAATACTCACAGGGCTGGAGCTCACTGCAATAGCAACAGGAGGTGGCTACAAATTCTTTCGGGGGTCCAGAGTGTAATACAGTTACTGATAATTTAACACCATTATAATTTCATACTGCCTCTTTAATACCTTTGTTTATGTCTCTCTCACCTGTGAATGTTGCTATGTACACTCTGCATTTGTGTACGCAAGTTTTGATAATTTTAATTTTTTGTAATAGATGGTATATTTTATGAAAGTAAAATAAACTAGTGTGTACATATATGTTATGCATTTGTAGCATACTTAACTTTTTCTTGATTTTGTCAATATCACCCCCTTTTTTTGATAGGGGTGTCTCACTATATTGCACAGACTAGTTTTAAACTCCAGGTAACTGGGACGATAGGCGTGATGCCTGGATAATTTTTTCAGTCTTTCTAAGACACACAGTTCATTTGTGAGTTCTGTTCCAATTGTCATAAATCTCCAAAAAGTATTCCAATATTGTTTATTGAAAAAAAATCCACATGGAAGTGGACCCACAAAGTTCAGACCCATTGTTCAAGAATAATTTATAAAAAATGAGCAAAGAGTAAAAAGTAAATTTCTAGAAAAAGACAACAGTATGTCCAACAAATACATTAAAAATATGATAAGCACATTAGTGGCCAGAGAAATGCAAAGGTAAACTGGATACAATTTCACACCCCTCAAACTGGCAAAAGTAAGCCTGACCAGATGGAGCAAGAAGAGATTTTGTGTGTTGCTAAGAAGTGAAAGATGTAATCGCTCTGGAGAACAATTGAATCTTTTCTAGGTGAATAAGGTGATCTGAGCTAGGAAGCAAAGATGCACATTCCTTATGACCCAGCAATTGCTCTCCTAAATACATACCCCAAAGAAATTTTTACACAGCCACCATGAGACATGCACAGAAAGGACACCAGGCCATAGATAACACTGATGAGTTTCTCATCTATAAGATGGAGATAAGATGAATATCTACCTCATAGGACAGCTGTAAGGAATAAGTGAGTTAAGACACACAACTTTATGTAGTAAGTGTTAGCAGTTGTTCACAAATCCATTTTTAGAGTCCCCCTGACATTATTTTGATTCCCTGCAACTCTATTGCAGTCAAAGCTGGAGGCGTTTTCCTTTGTAAGCTTTCTTCTCTCCACAACCCCTGCCCTCGTTGGGTGGGTTGTACCCTGGGTGCCAGACAAGTGGGCTTGCCGTGTAATACAACTGCAGCCAGGCCTGCTGCCATCAGGGAGGGCCTTGCTCATCCTCTCACATCATGTTTTTGCCAAACCTCTTCTCCGAGGTGAGCTGGGCAACCGTCCCACTTACATTCTCCCCTGCGAGGTCTGCCAAAGTTCTTAAAACCATTTTGATCCCTCAGATCAACAGATGCTGAATCAGGCCAGTAGGCATTTCAGTTTTACCCCGACAGGATTTGTAATTGAGAGTTCTCCTCTAAGTATGTGTAAAAGTGAAAAGAAAATGAAAAAAGACGGGAAGCAGACATGGAGGGAAAGGAAGAAAAGAAAGAGAAATTGAAAGAAAAGCTTCCAAATATTTCAAAGAAGGAAAACTGCATATAATGAACAACACAGAGAAATGCTTTCGGCAACCCTGTCCAAAATTTAGACATGAGTAACTTTTGCCTTCCATGCTCACCTACAGCTCTTTGATCATCTTCTCTGCCTCTTTAGGCCTCTGCCTCTAACTCTTAATTCGATGAACAAGTCAATATTAAGGATTAATGGGTGCTCACATAATAACGTGTCATACATCCCAGAGAACATATTGGCATTTTTAAATGGCCACCTAAAATAGATGCAATTCATTCACCAGGACTCTCTAACAGGTTTATTCCTCCAGCGTGGTAAGTTTTAGTCAGCCCATCCATTCAGCGTGGGAAAAATTCTGAGAGAGCAAACTTTTAGGAATCTACCAAACCACGTTAAATGTCTGGACCACTGACCAACATAGGTAAGGTTGGCTCTGCGATTCCCCTCCCAGCCCCTCCCTGTTTCATGTTACAATCACTGTAGGACATTAATTTAATTCAAGCATGAAGGATGTATATCCATCTTATTTGGTAAGTAATTTATTTATTCAATAAATAAATACAAAGCATTACAGTCTGTCAGGCAAATATTAACCTACTTAATTACAAATCATATCTGCTTTACATTGTATGTAACTATAATTTCCCATTCTCAGAACTAAGACTTACTCCTGCTCCTCCTCTTAGTCCGTCTCCACTTCTTCCACACATATACACAATCAAAGTGTAAGAATAGAGACTATCTCCTGGGTGGGAGAGCTGGCAAGACCTAGGCTATGGCAGTGAACTAGGAAACAACATGGGATTTAGTAAAGCTACGGCACAACTCTGAAGGAATCAAGCCTCCTAACATAGAGGTGTTCTCACTGGAGCTGTTTTTGCTAAAACATTGAAGATTTCATATTTTTGTTTTTAACAGGGGAGGCTGCTTGTTGAAAGAATATGTGGGTGTGGGTGTGGGTGTTTGTGATGTGTCTGTACATGTACAGGGATGTTATTGTGACACACACAGGTTCTGTGATCTCAAGCAAACCCCATCACAGAACAGCCATGACTAAGTTTAAAAATTAACCCTTATGCAAATTGTCTAAAGGATGAAAACTACTTACAGAATTAAGGAACATTTATTCAGAACTTACTGTGATTCAGCTATTGTCATTTTAATTCTGAAGGTCAGACTGCAAACAGTTTGAAAGAAGACTGGATTTTATAGAAAAGAGGAAGTCTTTAGAAAGTCTCTGATTGGAGAACCTTCTGGTAAGCTGAGAATTTCTGTTAGGCTGCATTTGAGGAAAGTTTAAGGAGAAGCTTTCTGATGGACATTTGGCAGTCTTTGTATATCCATCTTATTGGAAACTAATGTACTTATTGTACTAACAATACATTATTAATAAAAATACAATGTATTTATTGCACTAACTAATGTATTTATTATATTGTACTATCTACTGGCATATAACTTAAAGCTCCCTAGGCTGGTTACAGCTGTATGGATTTTCCTGATTCGACATAAAAAATAATTTGGTCCCTGACTCTGGGCCCAACTTTTAAATTAGCTAATTTATGCAAATAAATTATTTTTCCGGTAAATTCACTTTTAATGATTTTCTATTTACCCTTTTTGTCTTATAAACACCCATAATACATAGATATTTTGAGTATAAAATGACATTTAAAATAGTGTAATAAAATAATAACTATTGGTTTACTTATTTTACAACTTCATAAGTCTACTAAAATGTTATTTAAAATAGCTCATAGTTTTTAGTATACAAGGGCATTTCAAAATAATAATAATCCCAGGATCTAGACCCCTAATTAGATGGTTTCCATTCTGTACTGAGTCTTTAATTGTTTTGTTATTTTGCTCGTTAAGAAAAAGGTTTTGTTTTTGGTTTTCTTTTTTTTTAATGTATCAACAAAGAATAAGAGAACAATTGGGTATTTTTTCTTTTGTCACAACAATATTTTAGTAATTTTTTTTAATTAATGTTCCTTTCAACATTTGGAGTGAACAGTCACACTCTCTGTTGTTCATTAGGAAGACTGTTGCAATTTCCCTTCCCTTTGTCTAGTTATATCAAATACTCTAATACTCTCGTTGCATTTTGGTCAGCGGTGCCTTCTTTATGCCCTTCAGCCAAGTCTCTTCCTGTGACCACACTAAACCTTTTAACTTTATGCAGTTGTAAATGATAAATTATTCCTGCCTTTCATCCTAAGTCCTCTCCTCCTAGACTTTTCAATTATCCCCAGATTCCTACTTTGAACATGTCCCAATTGGATTACACAAAGTAATAAAGCTGGTCTAGATTTGTTTGTTCATCCTAACAAAGACACTTAGTGAGTTTCTTCTACCTAGCAGAGGCCAAGTACTTTTTACATACTTTCTTATCCAATACTCCAGTAAGGAAACTGACATTTGATGAGTGTAGGAACTAAGGACTTACATGTAATCACACAAGTCAGAAATGGAGAAATCAGTATCTGGTCAATCTTATCCCAATGTCTATGTTCTTCCTTAAATAGGATCCCTGAGAACTGTCTGCACCAGACTTACCTGGAATATTTGATTAAAATGCAGACTGCTGAGCCTTTCCTAGGCTGTCTGAATTAGTATCTGTAAAGACAAAGATAAAACAGAAATATATATTTTTAACAAGACCCTCAAAAGATTCTTGGGCACACTGGATTTTGAGGATCAAGGAACAGCAAATCCCACCTTTCATTGATCCTTCTCTGTCTCCATCACCAAGGACAGTATCTGGCTAATCAATAATAAATGCTTGATAAACTAAAATGAACTAAGCCTACTCTAAGGAAAATGTGTTGCTATTGATGCAGTGTCTTTGGATCTTTAAAAAATGGATCTCTAAAAACATTGGAGACATCTTTTGTTTTAATTTCAAAATATTAGGGGGGACACATGTTTGGTTTACACACTTTGTTTTTGTACAGACTGAATCAAAGTTATAAGAGTGCCCTTCACCCAGACAGAGAGCATTGTACCCAATAGATGTGAATTTACCCATCCCTCCCCAGCTCCACACCTTGATTTTCATTGAGATTTACTTCCATATGTGCACCCGAGTATTGATCGATTAGTTCCAATTCGGTCTTGAGTACAAGTGTCTGTTTCTCCATTCTTGTGATGTTTCACTTAGAAGAATGGTTTCCAGTTCCATCTAGGTTGTCACAAAAGATACTAGATCACCAGAGATACCAGCATTTTTGCAACAAAATTGTGTATTCCATACACAGGCATTATGGCAACTTGGTGAAAGGTACCTTTATTTAGTACAGACCATAGTAAGGCCATTGTATGACGGCCTCCAGTGCCAGGGGAGTTGTTGGGAGAACAACAGAATACCTTGAAGACTATCCATGATCAGAAATGTTATAACCCCAATAATAGAGATTAAGAAAATTAAAAAAGAAAAAAACTCTTGTTTGAGCTGTCCTGTTCTAGTTAATGATAAATGTTGCTTAAAACTACCTTCCAGAATCCTATGGTAGTACTGGCCACTCCATCTGCAATCCAATAATGACTGTGAAAAAATGTTTGCTCTGAACCTTTACCTGAAACAACCATCCGCTAGAGAGAGACAATTAATTATGTGCATAAATGAAATCACAGCTAACCAACACTAGCCTTTGGCTTAAAATAGTAGGAGAATAGTTTACTATAAAAGGTAAAATTAAAATCTGTTTCTTTCTTATGAAGGAAAAGACATGAAAGTGTTTATGCTGGGGCATCAGGGTTATACAGTTGTTTTCTCTTTAACCTTCTGTTTCACAGAAAATAAAAAGTACTGATTCAATTTTCAAGTTAATGGAAAAATTCTTTCTAAGTAATTAGAAGTGCTAGAAAAATTAAACTAAATGAACTCTTAAAAACTTCAGCTCCATTTAATCACTCATATCTTGCTGGTTAGGTTTTCAAGGGGTGAGAAATTGAGAGATTATACACACAGACATACCCACACACACTTTCCATGGCCTCTTTCTATTTTAGGACACAGAGAAGATGTAAAAAGAGTAAAAGAGATGAAAGAGTTTTTGTGGCCAGAATGACGGCCTCTCAGAAACGGCCAGGTTTCAGCAGGAATTACTCAGTGACAGCATGGGATTCCCTTAGCCCTTCCTTTGGGGAAATCGCAGTCCTGGTTGTCAAGGACATAGATGGCCAATGGCAATTAGTATCTTCTCCAAAGAAGTTTCTGCCTTTAGATGCCTTTACTTCCTGCGGCAGTTAAACTCCCACCTCTTCTTACTTGCGCAGAGGGGAAGTGAAGACCTTGCGCCCTCTGTCTCCTCACCTCCTTTTCAGGAGCATAAGGACAGAGACAATGTCCTACAATAATCACTTACATAAGCTTGGTTCCAAACTCTTATCCAAAATGTGATTCTACTCTGTAAATTGAAATTATCTTATTTTTATTTACTACAATAATCATATAATTTGTTGCTCTCTTATCCAAAGATAAACTCTTATCCAAATGTGCTCTCTTATTTTGGATAAACTCTTATCCAAAATGTGATTCTACTCTGTAAATTGAAATTACCTTATTTTTATTTACTACAATAATCATATAATTTGTTGCTCTCAGTGAGATTATACTGCATTAAAAGTTTAGATTAACCCAATTTATCTGGAGCCTCTTAATTAGTGAAGTCAGTTAAATACATTCCTTCACACTCATAAAACTCTCTCAAAGTTTGTGTGGATATTCCCCCAGTGTTCCCTTTCCTCCCTTGCAGTGTCCTCGGCCACATGTGTTTCTCTTTCTCCCAAGACTTCCTCGGAGGGCTCAGAGGTTGTAAGTAGCCGCTGCCCCTCCTGCCCAGGATTTCCTCTTCTTGTGCTATAGCCACTGGCAGCTGCTGTGCTGATTCTTTTCTCTGTTTTCCTCGTAATATCCAGGAATCCTCTAGCTCCTAAGGTAGCTTGATCAGAATCTGTTGCCCTTGGATGAAACACCACAAAGGAGCCTCCAGGTGCTAAGAGGGAAGCAGTGAAGTGTTCTGAGGCCAAACAATTCCAAAAAATTGAGGGCAGACAGGAGGACAAAGTTTTTCAAAATCTAAGATTTGAGTTCAAGACTCATAATATCTATGATATAGCTGACACAGACCCCAAACATGTGTATATTTACTTGACACAGGGTCTCACTCTGTTGTGTGGGCTAAAGTGGCATCATCCTAGCTCACTGCAGCCTCAAATTCCTGGGCTCAGCTATCCTCCTGCCTCTTCTGGCTCAGCTTCTGGAGCTGAAACTACAGGCTTGCACCACGTCACCTGGCTAATATTTATATTTCTTTTATAGAAACGAGGTCTCTCTATGTTGCTCAGGCTGATATCCAACATCTAGCCTCAAGTAATCATCTTGCCTCAGCCTCCCAAAGGGCTGGGATTACAAATGTAATCCACACCCAGCAAAATAAGTCTAATGCTGAGGAATACATGAATAGGGAGATCAAAAGAATAACACGTTTCCCAAAACAAACGTCAGTTACAATAAAGAAGTCATCCTAAATCACAGACCAAGGTGGGAGAAAGAGCTGAGATGCTTCAGTTTTGAAAAATACACAGTTTAGAAACTTAACAGGTACAAATTACACATGGATTAAAGAATTATATTAATATTTAGTAAATTCTCACTTATTTAATCCTTTAAAGGAGAGGAGTTGTATAAAATGCAAGCAATGTAAATAATCAAGAAGGAAAGTTTGAAAAAGTTTTAATAACTCAAAATTTAAAATTTTGCAACATTAAGAACTAAATAAAAAGGCAAAAATTAAACAAAATTGGAACAAAATTTTAAAAATCTTTTGCAAATGTAACAAATAATTCCTACTAATAAGTAAGAAAAACACTAGGTGCTGATTGATAAATGAGGTAAAAAGATAAAGGTAATGGATAAACAATTTTTAAAGAAGAATTATAAGTGGATAACAAACAGTTGAAAAAAAGTTAAACTTTTTCAATAAAGAAAAGTGCAAAATAAATAAAAATAGGATGGTGTTTTAACTCGCCAACTAAGCAATAAAGAGTCAACATTTGCAAGATCTGAATACTATGAGTCCTCTAGTACACTGCGGGGGAGAAAGACACCTGGGGGAGCTTTTCTGAAAATAACTTGGCCATGTATTTGAAAAGCTAGTGTTTCCACACCTTAAAGTTTATTACAAGAAATAAAACATCAGAGCAATATTTATGTACAAAAAAGTTCAACACAGTATTATAAAAACAAAATAATAAAAATTGCAAGCAAAAGTCCAATATTAAGAAGATTATTAAATAAAAGACACATCTAGATATGTCATTAAGTGTGATATACCAACAAAATTATGTGTAAAAGAACATAAATGCTTATAATGTACACAAAGAAAATAATTACAAAATTGTCAGTTAAAATAAGAACTCAATTTTATTTTTAACGAATCTTTATTAAAAGTTGAAAGAAAGAAAGCCAGTAAGTTAACTGCCCATGTGTAGGCAGTGGAATTATGTGTCATTTATTTCTCTCTGATTCTTTATCTTGCTTAGTACTTCCCACATTCTACTAAAAAAAGGGGGGAGGGAAGCAAATAGCCACACATCAAATAAGAAAAAAAAAGATTGCTATTAAACCAAAAATAACATCATTAAAAAAGTAGAGATTTAGTTTAGCTTGATTTTAAAAATCAACTTTAGCAGTGAAAGCTGTACAAAATATTCCAAATATACACACCAAACACATTAGAGTTATCCAGTGTGTGGAGAGGAGAAGAGAAATGGGAATAAAAGGGAATAGCTACATGAATAAATAAAAAACTAAAACAAAATCAAACTCAAAACATGGCTTCCTTCAATCACTAGGATATGTGTCCCAAACACAAGATTTTGATTGAGGTAAACAAAATCTTAATTTGAGTATGGTAAATTTTGGTTTCATTGTTTATTTTTGAAACGTTAATATTTACCCTTTAAGGTTAAGCCTATAAACTTTACATAATGAAGCAAAAGAAAACGCCATACTCCATTTACAGCGCGAAAAGTTTCCAGACTGGCTTCTACCAGGATGTTCCTTCCTCCCTTTCTCCTCATTGTGAGTATTGAACAGCCATGGATCTGCTGCTCACGCAACTTAGTGAAATGTGGAGTAACTTAAAAGCATAACCAGAAACTGCTCTAAAAATATAATTAGCTTTTACATAGACTTATGAGCAAATTTTAAATTTCTACCAACACTAATTTTGCATACAATGGACATTCCGGCTGAACTCAAAAGGACATATCCACCCCTGATAATTATTTCCAAAGACTGAGCATTAATTGGATCTATATGGATTGAATAGAAACAATAATGAAGACAGAAAAGCATAATTTCATTTTAAGAGAAACAGTTGTTGCTTTTACTCCTTTCTTTCTAGGTATAAGGACCACACAAATGGTTCCTACATACAGAAGACTTAACGATGTTCTTCTTGAAAGCTACTATTAATACTTAGAAGGTCTTTTTGACAGCTTCATTTGGCAATCACAAATTTAAAGAAATGCATTTAATGGTGTGAGCAATGTATCATCTCTAAAATACCCTTGGATAGTTTAAATTTTACCCTCTCTTAAAAAAAAAAAAAAAAAAAAAAAAAAAAACTATATATGTGTCCAGGAATTTGCAACTCTCTTTTATCTTTATTAATGACATTTTTTTTTTTTTTCTCACAACTAACTAGAAAAGATTCCCATGAGAAAAGTCACAGAAAACAATGCTATTAAGAACTACTCAGAGTCTGGGCACGATGGCTCACACCTGTAATTCTAGCACTCTGGGAAACTGAGCTGGGTTGCCTAAACTCACAGGTTCGAGACCAGCCTGAGCCAGAGCGAGAGACCCTGTCTCTAACAATAGCTGGACGTTGTGGCGAGCACCTGTAGTTCCAGCTACTTGGGAGGCTGAGGCAAGAGGATTGCTTGAACCCAAGAGTTTGAGGTTGCTGTGAGCTATGACGCCATAGCACTCTACCAAGGGTGACAAAGTGAGACTCTGTCTCAAAAAAAAAAAAAAAAAAAGAGCTACTCAGACAAACAACAAACAGGACATTGTGAATATTGTTCAGTCCATCTCAGGATTCTCACTCACTCCAGTCTTCATTTGGACTCTTGTCTGGGTCTTCGTGCTAATCTTCATAGACTTTCTAAGAACATATTTGGCTGTATAAATGAAAAGTCCAAATCAGTGAAATTGAGCTACAAGCTCTTGGAGGAATTTATGTCACAAATAAATTAGGAAAGTAGTTGATCATGTTTGAAATTAAAACAATACAAAACAAAAGTTTAAAAATAAAGCCATAAACTATTTAGAAACACAATACTGTTTTAGGGTAAGCATCAAATTTACCCAGAATAATTCATACCAAGTAAGAAATAATGCTAATGTTATTACTTTTTTTCCAGGACAGTGTAGTCTGGTAAATTTACCACAGTTATGGAAATTACTAATTTAGAGATCATCTTTAATGCTAAATTTTCAGTACCATGTATTAGTTTATTCTTATTTTCACCATAAAAGAAGTATTCCTAGGATTTAAATTGTCTATCTTTCCTTTGTGTATTTAGCATCAACAAATACCTTCTAAGGACTCCTTTCTGAGTCCTTCCCTAGGAGAGTTGGGTGACAGTCTAAGTGGGAGCTGATAGAATAAATGGCAGGAATAGAACAAGTCAGACAGACTCTGTTTCAAAAGGTCATTTGTAAGTAGAAACTACTTAGAAAGTAGAAAGTAGAAACTACTTAATCTCTCTAAAACGGGAGAGAAGAGGAGAAGCTGGAAAACAATAATATTTTTATCTCAGCCTGTTATTTGAACGCCTCAATTTTATGTATATTGGAATTTCTTTAGAGTGAGAAAATTCTTTGCATATTCACATGTTTTTCTTAGGGATTGGTACTCAGTAGGCATTCAATAAATATTTGTTGGATGAATAAGCAACGTCAACTTTCCCTTGATTATCATTTTGTAAACATTTCCTTTTTTAAAAACGTCTATGAATATTCACACTTTAAAATATATTTATGACAGGTCAAATACAAAAATCAAGAAGTCTTATACAAATGTTGGAGAGGATAAGGATCAACTATAACACATATATTATAAGGGAAATGACTAACGGGGGCAATTTGGAAAATAGTTTGACAATTCTTTGTAAGGCAGACCTTGTATGTATCTCACAACCCAGAACTTCTACTCCCAAAGACATTCTTACATATGCATTACTCTATACACTGGTGTGTACACTAGAGAAACTCTTGCACATGTGCTCCAAGAGGCTTACAGTAACAATCTTTGTAATAATAAAAGAGAATTAGAAACACAACAATATCATCTAAAAAAGAATAGATGAATAAATTGGAAAGTCACACAATGAAATAATGACTAGACTACAACTTACTACAACAGAGGCCTCTTGCGTACTAGTATTAAGTGCAAAAAAAGCAAGTCTTAAAAAGCTCCATACAGTATGACGCAAACTTTATAGTTCAAAACAAGCAAACATAATACTATAGTTAGATGTACAAGATAATATACATGTAATTTTTTTTTTTTTTTTTGCTGTTTTTGGCCGGGGCTAGGTTTGAACCCACCACCTCCGTCATATGGGGCCGGCGCTCTACTCCTTTGAGCCACAGGTGCCACCCTATGTGATTATTTTTTTATTCAAGGCATGAGAATGGTAAATCTCTGCATTGATTCTGAGAGTGGAGAGTCAAAAGGACAACAGACAGAAAGAGTGCCCAGTTTAGATGTTTAATTCAAGGATGGGTTCTTTGGTGCATATGATATAATTAGGTTTTAGAACCTACAAACATATTCCATATATTCTCAGTCTGTAACAAGTAGCATATTTTTAAATAAAAATAAAGAAACAATGTTCAAAAAATGAAAGCCTGGTACACATATGAGAACAAGACTTGTAGATCCTAGTCCGGGGAAATAGCAATGTTAGTAATAACGAACAGCAAAATAGGAGAGTGGGAGATTCAGGATTATAATTAATTTACAAGATTCATTACTTGTTTTTTCTTCATTAACTTTTTCACCTCATCAAAATACTCTGAACAATAAACTACATTTGTCCAACATATGGAAAAAATTAGAAAGAAAATCTATTTCACATTGTCATGCTCAGAACAACCTCTTGGTTTAACCAGAAGACTGACTTCATCCTCCAATTTACCATTTACCAGAGTAGGGTGGGCTACTGAGGGGAGGGGGGTATGACAAACATCAATTCAAGTGTTTTTGTTTAGTTTTATTATGTATTTTGCAACTATTTTGTTACAAGAAACTTTCCCAGAACTTGTCTGATTGTGATACAAACCTTTACTCTTTGATTCAGTATGAAGGTCATCAGGAACTGCAGCATGCCTAGAAAACACACTGAGCCTGCTATTTTGCGGCTACTTTCCAGAGATTTTTGTCACTAAGCTGTATTTATTTCCCCTCTCCTCTAGTGTCCTAGCACAGGACCTATCTTACCTGCCAGGTTCTTTCTGAATCTACATGTCCCCCTTGGGAAATCATCCTATTCAAGCGATAATGTTTGAACCACAATGCCACATCAAAAGTAAAGCTATGTTTTTGAATAACTGTGTAACACCTATAACAGCAATTCTTCTCAGAAGAGGTTAGTGTGACAACTTTATATTGAATATCACTACAGTCACCTTGGAAGTACTCCCCTTGGGAAGCTATGAACTGAAGCCATAACCTACTCCACTCTTCAAGGCAATTTTGAACTCTTTTTTCTGAAACGAGTATCATAGCTGGCCTCACATGTGGTCTGACAAGTTTGTGAATTTGCCTCCATGTGCTCATGTTAGCAGACGTGGTAAGGTTTCATAACCGTGGTAGATCAGTGTCTCACAGCTGTGTATGTGTGGTGGTGTGTTTGCTCAATGGCCTTCACTATTGTTCTCAAATGTTTTTTGTGTGCCATGGGACAACAGCTCTGAAGGTCATTTCAGAAAGAGTTCCATAATTGCTTTGAAGGGTGGCCTAGGGGCTGGCATTGGTGCATAGCTTCCCCAGGGGAGGACTTGGAAGGTGGCCATAGTGATATTCAACAATTAGATATGTAGCACTTTTTCTAGGATGAGATTGTGAACTTAATTGTCATACCTTAGATCTATGAATTTAAAATATCCTCTTTTCTATTAAAAGTTTTGGGTCTCTGCATTCTTGAGGACATAAATTGTTTCTGTTCCTAAAAGTAAGGAATGTGAGTGAACGATTGAGTGACATGCTTTCCAGCAATTAAGTCTGTTGTAAAGAATAGGAATGAAAGAAAATGCAGGGGAAAATCTGCTTCATCGCATCTCTCATCTTTCTCTTAATTCACTGCAAAAGAGAAAGAGGAGTGGATTGGATAGAAATTCAGCAACTGGGACTTAACAAGAAATTTCTGAATCTTCTTGTCTTGATGACTTCCATTGCTTCCAATTCCTTATACTCTGGTCTCCTTGTCTTTAATCCCTTTGTCTCATTCACACTGGCAGAAACAAACGGAAGAGATATTAACTCCATAAAGGTTAACAAATGCCAAGTCAATAAATATTTCCGGAATAATATAGCAGATTTATAAAACATCTGCAGCCCACAGCCTAGCATTCTTGAGCATGAGGTTTTTAAGGAATCCTTCTATGCCATGAACACTCCTTTCCTCAGTATCCCTGCCCTATGGCTATTCAGCCTATAATAGTGGAAAATGGATAACGACCAAGAGAGGCCTAGTTCACCATTAGATGGTCCTGTTGGTTAGAAAATTCTTATGCTAAACCATAATTTGCTGCTTTGTAGTTTTGCCACATTTGCTCTGTATTAGCCTATTAGAACAACAAGCCTGTCCTATGTTTACATAAAGATTTAAAAATAATGCCTTTTTTTTTTTTCCATTGCTTTGGGTAGTGTATTGTGCTGTCATCATAGCTCATAGCAACCTCAAATTCTTGGGCTCAAGCTATCCTCTTGCCTCAGCCTCCCAAGTAGTTGAGACTACAGGCTCATATCACCAGGCCTGGCTAATTTTTCTATTTTTAGTAAAGATAGGGTATCACTCTTGCTCAGGCTAGTCTGGAAGTTCTGAGCTCAAGCCACCCACCTCAGCCTCTCACAATGCTAGGATTACATGTGTGAACCATCACGCCTGGCAATGATACCTATTTTAAATGTCCCCTTCTACTTCTTTTTTTCACTAATAAATCCCCTATAGGACACACTTTCCAGTGTATTTTCCCAGCAGAGTTTCTAACATTTGTCAGTATAACTCTGAAAATACAGTACCCAGAAGCAAATGTAAAATTTTGGGTATAAACCATTTTATACTCAAGACCTTACAGTTCTATTATTGCAACCTGACATAGCTCTAGCTTTTATATAATTCAAGAGTTGTTCATTCAGCAAATATTTACCAAGTACTTAGTAAGCACTAGAGATTATGCTAGTCTCTGGGGGTTTAAAATCACTTATGGCTTACTCCATGGAAAGTACATACTTAGATCACTACCTCTACCATTGATATATAGAGAAATTTACCTCCAATACTGGTGACACTCCCTGTGACATTAATCACATTCCTTTGAAGAATGCAGAAAACACATTTCATTCATTCATTCATTTCATTCATTTTCTTAAATGGCTTTTATAAAAATGAGTAGCACAGAGTCAAAGAGACTTTCACCTCTCAGCTCCTCCTAGTCATCATGCAAAACACCTTGGGTACAGTGTTTTTACCCAGATCAGAATTGATCACACCTACCTTTCAGCCCACATTTTATCAATTGATTCACAAATCATATCAAGTAATTTACCAAGCATATCAAGTGCCTTACTCAAAACATGTTGTGTTCATATTTTCCTGATTTATCATATTAACAATTCCATTACATAAGGATATAAACTGTGTGTTTTCCCTCAGTAACCTCATTGTGAAGTTTTGTGATGTCACAATTCTCCCTGGTTCTGCTAAGTGCTCACAATTTTTTATTACTCCCTTCTGTAACTTTGCTAGGATCAAGATTATGTTTTCAGACATGTTGTTCTCAAGACCCCTCCTTTCATCCTCTGAAAATTCATCATTGGCTATCTATGGTGTTCTGTCACTTTCCATCCCCTGTTCTTCTGCCCCCCTCAATAACAAGAGAATTATGGTACTTTTTATAAAAACAGGAACTCACTGATGCCAAATGAAGACAAGGCCTTCTACGGAGACACAGTGGCTGAGAGGAAAGTGCCACTGTACCTTCTGGGTCTGGTGCCACTGGGGTTTTCCAGCTCCTTTCAATTCCCATACAATTTCTTCAAATGAAAACATGGTGGCAGTTTAATAACTGAAGCAAATAATAAGCTGTTCTTATTAAAAGAAGAGAATTGGGGCTTTTCTTCATACTTAAAATCTACATGAATCTCACTTACAATCTTCAAATACAGATCCCAAATTTGTAGTGGGGCCTAAGTTTGTAACATGCTCTTTGGTGATGCCGGTGCTCTCACCCATAGCCCACATGTTATGTAGCAGGATCCTCGGAGACCCTCACAGTATTCCTAGGGCTCCCCAGAGAATTGTAGTTCACGTGTCTCTGGCATTTTCACACATTTTACCATAGCTTTCTAACATTACCTCCCTCTATAATATGCACAGATGTGCCCTCCATGTCTATGTCCTAACCGTTGGAATCTATCAATATGTTAAGCTACATGGCAAAAAGGAATTAAGTTTGCACATGGAATTAAAGTGCTACTTGGCTGATCATGAAATAAGGAAATTACCCTGAATTATTCAGGTGAGTCCAATGCTATCACCAGGATTCTTAAAAATGGGAAGAGGGATCAGAGTCATGGAAAGATGTAATTCTTGAAGAATAGTCACAGAATTTTTGTGTCTCTGGCTTTGCAGATGGACGATGAAGACCAGGAACTAAGAACTGCAGACAGCCTCTCAAAGCTGGAAAATACAAGGAAACCAATTTTCTCCTAGACCCTCCCAAAAGGACTGTAGCCCCAATGACATCTTGATTTTAGGAGTGAGAGTTATGTCAGACGCCTAACCTAAAAAACTGTAAGATAAAAAACTGTGTTGCTTTAAGTCAATAAATGTGTGGTAATTTGTTGCGGCAGTAAATAGAAAACTAATACACTCTCCTTACTATGTTTTTCATGAATGAAGAGCCAAGTCTCATGGTCTGTATAATAGTACAGCTTTCTCTTTAAACAATAGAAAATATTTGAGCAAAACTTTTGTCCCTTTTTGAGTTGCTACTTTGTTTTCAAACTATGAGTTATGTATATTCTACAAGGGATCTTGTTTTATGTAGAAATCAGTGATTTGTACCTGTAAAGATATAGTATACTTTACTGTTTTGCTGGTTTTAGAAGATTTACTACTCAAACTAATTGCCTAGCATCTGACTTTAAGGGTGGCACTTTGTTGTTTTTAAGTGTTCAATAACCACTACGTAAAAAAAGATAATTGAAAATTACAACATTTTTTATGAGACTTTTTCTCCTCGTGGTATTTAGGAAAGCATTACCACATTTACCACCAAATAAGTTTAAATGTCAGCATAATAACTTTTCTATAAATTCTAAATGAGTTAGAATTTTGATTGGAAGAACTTAGTACCAGTATTAAAATGGAAAGCATCAAGAGTTAGGCCTCTTATCTGAACAATTTTTAACCTCCTAGAGATTGGCAGTGTCATAGGGATGATAACAGGGTTAAATCCTTCTGGAATTTTGTATGTCTAAATAATTAAAACTGTTATCATGCAGTAGTTCAATAAAAAAAACCAGCCTAAAATTTAGGTAGGTGCAGGCCATTTTATGGCAAAATCTCTCCATAGCAAATAGTGAAATTGCTAAAAAATATAAGTGAAACAGAAGATCACAAAACCTGTGAATGGGCCTCATCTGTCCAGCTGTAGTGAATTCAACTGTATGTGTTGTCAAATCACCTGCACATAAAACAGTTGTCACCGAGGGGCAGCTGGGCTAGTTCTCAATGTGAGATGTTTCTAAACTGTGTGTCCCCATCTCCCGCTAGAAATGGTGAACAGGGAAGAGGGAGGATCAGGATGAGAAAGACATCAGTGAAGCCCAAAAAGAGAAAGGAAAACAGAAAAGGGCTCTTGTACAGAAACCAATAGATAGAATAGTTAGAGGTACGGGGCACATATAAACCAAGTTCAAGGTTGCAAATAATAGAAATCAACTGAGGTTTTAGAGGAAAGAAAATCAATGAAAAAAGCCCCAGTGTTGCTCACAGTTCTCTGGATTAGAGAACAGGTAGAAATGGGGGCAAGAAACCAAAACCATCCCAAGCCACAAAAACAGTCCAGAGAAGTCACAGTTTCCTCCGTCGTGCAGGATGCTGCTGGTTGCTCTGCCGTTGCTGCTGGCACTGGACGTTGAAAGCCAAAGCTGCCTCTAAAAAACCAGTATTACTCCCGCTTCTGCTGTCCCTGCCCATCACCAGAATGAATTTTCACCAGTGCCTGCTTTTTTAAATCAGTAACTTTTTACTCAAAGTTGGAAGAAAATGTGTTTGATTGGTAGAAAGAGGGTAATGTACTCACATCCTAGATGAAAAGTACCTGGAAGAGCAAATACCCAGCACTCTCAGCCTCTATTATGCAAGACAGGCTCCCTTTCACCAAGACTAATTAATTACGTGTGGAATTCCAGAAATAGAAGAAGGGACATCCACTGTTGGTCAGCACCAGCCTCTCAAGAAAAGTAAATCCCCATTACAAGCAGTCTCAATGTCGAGAAAGGGAGTTGGAGTTCAATCAGTGTTGATATCATTTGAATAAGATTGAAATCTTTTGGAATAAGAGAAGACAGAAAATCTCTGTCTACTTTTCTTAACTGTCTCTCAGAATCACCACTTGCAGCTCAGAACATCAGCTGGCACGGTCAGATATTACACAATGTGTCAATCCCAGAGATGACTCAGGATAAAAGATTAAATCAAATTAATAGCAATAGTGTGCATGCTAAAGATTAGTACCAATCATATCTATATATTTTATTTTGGGGGGTATAAAGTAAAATTATATTAAATATCTAGATAAGAAATAATAATAATAGGTTATTAATGGATTATAATACTATCTTAAGCATTCAATCTTTATGATTTGGCCCCCTCCATTTAATAATAAAATCTAACCAGAATTGGCCTCTTATTATGGACTAAACACTGTAATGATAACATACAAATTATTCTATCTCACCTTTATCCACAGCTTTATGAGGAAGACTAAGTAACATATTTTTTCAGCAAGAGATTTGCTGAGGATTATACAAAAATATTTTGACAGATACAAAAATATCTGCCAGTATGATGCTGCTGGAAAAGTAAATTATTGGTTAAACAAACAATTGTATCAAATACAAAACTCAAGAAACACAATCTACTAAATATTTGCTGAGTAATCTTGCCTGCGGCTGGCAAAATACATATGCGTGCTAATATCTGCTTCAATCTGTCCCCTACATATAAATTGGTAGTTTGACCTTGTATTTTTGTGGGGATATTCACTATGGTCAAAGCATCCTGTCACAAACGGTACAGAGATCATTGGAGAAAATAATGTTTAATGGACCTTAGTTAGATCACATCATGGGGGAAGGAAAGAAAACAATTTACTTTAAATGTAGATTTAGCAACGTTGAAAGATTTTTATGTTTATAGCCTCTGCAGCAAAAACAAAGTGTTTAGCACAATACACTGAATTTTGTTACTTTCTAGTATTTTATGTTGCCTTTTTTCTAAACAATGATATTTAATATAATTAAGGTTTCATCATTAGTCTTTTTCAATGTGATCTAGTATTTTTCTTCTTTAAGGAGCAGAGTTTTATCTACCCAAGTGTCATCACTGATTTAATAATGAAAATAACAAGAAAAAGTAGAATATATTCACACCAGAAACTGGATAGTAAGGTTTTCTGTTTCTATTAAATTAAATAAAGGGAAGAGTGGGCCAGTGTCTACGTATAGCTCACACTGAGATCCTTCTGTAGTTAATCAGATGCTTATTTATACACCATCTACAGAAAGATGAAGCCTGTGAAGAAACAAATCAGAAGCACTTCCAAAAGAAAGTCCTTTCTTTTTTGATACATGCCAAGCTCTTCATCCTTCAGAACTAGTTTATAGGGAAAAGCTTCCTAAATTCTTCCAATAGTGCACTTCCTAGCTACTCCAAGTAATACATCTTGTCCTTGTACATGAGAAAGTGTTTAGTAAAACCAGATGGCCAGCTGTTTTCCTGTCTTGAAGCATTTGAAACTGGCAAGAATTTTTGGATTTATGGTCAAAAAAGTCACAGAGCCTAATGACACGAGCAGACACTGAAAAACTCAGGTCCATTCATAATTAGATTATTTCCATTATTCTCCACCCAACTCTTCTTAAGTCACAGTTTGTTATCTGAAAAATATTATTCTAGCACACATTGAGCTCAGATGGACTCCATCCCTACGTCTGTGAAAGTCTGTGCAATGTCATTTGAAACCAGTGAGGAAATTGGTTGATTAAACCCAGTGTTTAATCAACTCATCTTTGTTATTAGATATCCTAAATATCACTCCTACATATTTAACCCAAAATGATGAACTCAAAGACAAAAAAGACAAGTGGATCTTCCAGGCCAGTGCTTCCCATGCAACTCACCTGGGGTCGTGTTAATATGAACAGTGGAGCCTGAGCGTCAGCATCTCAAGTATGTTCTCAGACGACATGAACGGTGATGAACTGTGATCCATTTGGGGTGAAAACTTTTGAAAGCTAGGCCAAGTTCAGAGTTGTATTCCTACCAGTCCTCACAGACTCTCATGAGCTGTTCCTGGCCTACTGATTCCCTTCTCTGTGGTCTGTCGTCAATGACACACTGCCCCAACTCTGTTAACTCCTGGGACTGTGGGTTTGTAGCTTCGTCCGTCCCTCCCTCTTCTGTGATTCTCATCTCAGATGATATTCCCTCTGCTTGTCCCCGGCCGCTGGAATCCCTTCCTTCATTTGACATCGCCTGCAGAGCTCCTCATAAGTAAACAAGGGTCTAACTAATGAAAGTGGGGTGAAAGAGTTTAAGAAGACCCTAAATAAAAAAAGGCAGTGTAAGTAAAAGACTATGCCTCTGGGGATCTAAAATCTATTTGAGAGAGCTGCAGCAAATTAAGCCTAAAAATATACGTTATGAAGGCAAGATGACATGAAGGGACCAAGTGATCAACCAGTGCTCAAAAGTTCCGAGAGAAGAAGAATGAATCAGAGTAGACGGAAGCAAGGGGGCTCTGCGAGAAGTACAGGGAATGCACTCAGGTGCCAAGCTGATCAGAGATGATAGGTGAAGTGTGTGGGAATGTCGTTCCAGCAAGAGGCAATAAGGTAAGCAAATGTGCAAGGGGAGAAAAGTTTAATTAAAGGACATGAAGACATCACAAAGCATACCCCCCAAGGAAAGGGAAAGAGTTATAATGTGAAGTTCCTGAAAGCCATGGTAAAAATTCATTTTAGTCTCTTTGCAGGTGATAGAAGGCACTAAGGTTACAGGAGGGCAGAGGTGACAAGGGTATCCTACTCTCTACTTTGCCTGCACAGTTCCATTTTATGCCACTGTCCAGCAATAGTTATAATAATTATTAATATCTTCCTATCACTGTTCAGAGTGATCCAGTTTGAACAATAAATTTCATGTCTTCCTCGACATAATGCAATTGGTATTTCACTCAAATGGATCAGAACAGTGATGTGAAGACTGTTGTCCCAAGATGCCTGGGTCACAGAAGGGGACCCAGACAGGCTGCGACGGGGCCACGTGATCTGGCCATGGTTATGCTGACTATTACACATGGGTCAAGTTTTATAGTAGTTATACATTGTATATCTCAGATGCGTAAATATAGATTAAACCAACATAGTATCCTACCAGCTCATAAATGCAGTTTATCTTACCATTAGAACTTCTCAAAACACAACTTTCAGAGTTGGAACATCTCAGAGCTGGATTTGTGGATGTGAACACCGAGCTCGAGTATACAGAGAAGGAATTAGGGACACAGTGGAAGCTTGAAAAGTGCAGGAAGGAAGCTGGTTAGGATGAGAACAGTCATGACAAAGTAAGTTAGATGCTAGACACAGTTTAGACAGAGAATCAACAGGATATAAAATGGCAAAGGGGAGAAAAGTGAAAAATGAGTATGAGTTTCAGGTTAGAGGCCTGAAGGAATTAGGAATTGCAGGAGGGATTGCAGAGCAGGAGAGAGGGAAGTTCAGCAGATGGAGTGACGACAAGACCTCTGAGCAGACATAGGCAATAGGTGCCCCATGAATCTTTTTGCTAGGAGCTGGATCCTTCCGACTCATCGTTCATTTTACGAAGGCATATCTGTTTGTCTCTTATATACCTCTAGCTACAAAGAAAAATATCAATGAGGATTAATCTTTTTTCCTTTTCGTAGCAATGTCAAATTTCTGGTTTATATTCCCTGCTTCAGATTAATGAAGGTTCAAAACATTGATGTAACTTGACTGCGCTTTTTAAAACTGAAGTGATCATCACCAGGACAATTGTAAATCTAAGTTACGTTTCACACTCTGTGACCGTAGGTATCAAGCTGTGCCTAAACTCAAAGGAATACATGAAAAACAATTTTTGTTAAAGAATTATAAATGACAGAAAAACAGAAAACTGATTGGATTTACATATATAAGGATTAATCAATCTTCTTCTTTTCTTAGACTCAATTTTTGTTAGCTATGTCTTTCTGATTTACTTTTCCCCCTTCATTCCCTAAGCCAAATGTAACTAGGGCTGATTACTGCCCGAACAAAAAGTATGTAAGGAATTGGGCAAGACAGCATGTTACTTCAACTTCCAAAGTTTTCTTGGAGCTAATGCCTTAAATTTATCCATCTATGCACTTGCACTACATTTATAACTTTTATCAATGCCCTAGGGTGTGCCTAGGCCTTGGGCATACATTTTTTCCTGAGTCCTACACGAGTAACTGACTGCCATATTTAAGTACATCCTGACTCTTGTTTTCCACTGTAGTTTCTAACATTTCAAACTAAACCTTTTGTTCTTAAGAATATTTCTGGGCTCTTTACCATCAAGTGGTTTAATGATCTTTGTATTCAACCCAAATCATAATGTTAAAGTAAGAAAAAGAAAACAGTGGAGCATGCAATAATTTTATAGTTGATGAAACTGAGCCCAGAGAAATTAACTAGTCAGAATCATAAAGCAATTCTGTGGCATATTCAAGACTAGAAATCAAATATTATGTCTTCTAGTTTGAAATTTCTTTTATCACAAAATAATTCTTTATTCCTTAGCTGTGATTCCTTAGCTGTGATCCCTTAGCTGAAACCAAATTTAACAATAATTTTATTTTAATCATTAGCCATATGAGTCATCCTGTCTTTCCTATCTTCTTACTAAGCTCCTATCCTCTTCCTAAGCTTCATTTACAAGGTACAGTTAATTCATTTTCACCTGTAAAGTTGAGATATTCCTAGGGTGAAATATAATAGCTACAGAGGCAATTCACTAGAAACAAATTAAATTCAAGCAGCAGAGAAGTAACATGTTACCAATTTGAAAGGACACCCGGGAATCTAAGTGATGCCGAGTAGGTATCAAAACAAAAAAGTAGATACAGCTCAAATATACGGTCACCTTAGCAGTGTTTCTGGGGAACTATTACCATCAAGGATAAATTTCTTGGGGTTTTATAGGAAGTTAGAATGTGAAGATTTCCCAGGAGCACAGAACTAATTAGTTTGCATAGCCCTGACTCAGTACTGTTTCAAAAGCATAATTCCACGTTCTAAATTGCTAACATTAATGCTTTAACAAGCTGAAAACTCATTTTGCCTACAGACTTCAATTCCTTTTAAAGATAAATTAAACAAACAGAAACACAAATACAATATTCCAGCCCTGATAGTTGCTATAAAAGGCAGAGGGAAAAGGCATAAAAATCACAGTAGAATTCCAGTCTCAAATGCACATCTTGTTCCAACAACAACCCACATGAATTTTGCCCTTCTTCACTGAAAACCAAAACATTAGTTTAAGTGCTTTTAAGTGAACGTGGTTTTGGTGCACAGCACTTACTGGATGCTCGACAAAGAAATAAATCAAGAGATGATGAAAAAAATGTTCTACATGGAAAAGTGAGAATTCAGAGTCCAGGTTAATGTATTCTTTTCCTCTATCACTTCCATTTTCCATAACAAATACGAGAGAAGAACAAGAATAAATAATGAAATAGGAAGAATAAAGATGTAAACATCTGACCTCCCAATCCTGCAACAAGAATATAACAATAGAAAGAAAAGGTAAGACCTGAGGCTTGTTTGGTTTCTCGGGTACACAGAGTGAATACCTTTCCTTTAAAGCCTTTTGTGTGTGCATCTTTAAATAAAGTAGGAATATAATTAACAAGGTTTCTTATAAAATACTGTAAGAACATTTGCCAAATGAATTTCAATCAGAAAGATTATTAGTTTATTTTTACTTTGAAGGGAATTGCCTCAGACTTCTGAGCTGTGGAGAGGATGAGAAGGTATTTCACGTCTATGTCCAACATCAGGAACAGGTGTATCTCTGCTGTTTGTTTTTTCCATCAGTGATGGTGACCTTTCTTCTTACAGGTGTAATCTTTCCAATATTCCTGGTGTTGAGAAAGCCCAGGCACAGATTAATCCCCTTTGCTACATTTCTGAAAATCTCAGAAAGAAAAGTAACTCAATCTTTGAACAACTACTATGTTCCTGTTTTGATACTAAGGGACATTAAATACAATATTCACAGCAACTTGATAAAGTAGGCACTATTGACCTTCTGTTACCAAAGAGATGACCGTGGCTCAGGCAGGGAGTGAACAAATGGAGGAATAACAATTCAAATCTAAGCTTTTCTTATTCCAAAACCTGTTCTTTCTCAGCAGTACTGTGCTACCTCTAGTAACTAACTGCAGGTGATCAACCGAACATGTGAAGTAGACAATGATTTATTGCATTGATTAAAAAAAAAAACTTGTAAGATAATATAACTGCATTTACTGATATCTAGAGATAAAATTCTCATGTAATTACTTTAACAGGCTATCTTGTGAAAGCACCAAGACTATTTTTTTATTAAAATATTCCTGTTATACATACAACTAATAATAAACTCTGCTAGGTAATTTAGAAAAATGAAAACCTAAACTATTTAATGCATTATATTTCAGAACATGTGTTTAATTGCTTTCTCATTTCTCTACTAGAAGGGATGGTTAGTGGTCAGATGATTTCACAGATGAACTGTCACAAGATGCAACTTTAAGATGTGTTTGCTCCAACCTTCAATTTTGAGCAAGTATATGAAGAATGGGTAACCAGAGACTTGAATTAGCCTGTGGCCAAGGAGCAGTGTGTATTTCTGTGTGACACTAAGTAGCACAGAGAGAGAGCTAAGTCATGTTGGCCTCTTGAAATCAATCTGTCATCAAGGGTGCTGTCTGGCACAAGTAATCTATGAACTTCTGATGGCCCCTCTAAAAAAACCCAAGAGTTAACTTATACATAGCTCCAAATATAGTTTTGTATATATATATATATATATATATATATATATATATATATATATATATATATATACATTCAGCTACCAAAACCTTCCGATTCAGAATCATTCTAATTTGTCATAAGAGAATAAAAATGTTTGCTCCTTAATCATGTTGAAGCAGCAGTAATTCACATAACATTCAATGATGAGAAGGTTTTCAAATGAGACATCCAGTCCTTTAAGACTCTGAACTTTGCTTTATTTCAGAAAAGAGTGTTTGGCATCAAGTTCATCTCCCTCAAAGCCACATTACTGCTGAGTGAAATAACAATCCTAGATTATTTAAGTACAGCAGCCTGTTAGGCAGAACTTTCCCGAGCGGTTATCTTAAACCACACCTCAGGTGGCTACGGTAAGGCCCCAGGCCAAAAGCAAAATGATTCACAAGCACTGCATAAATCAGTTAGAAATCATTTTGCTTGGCTTCAGATAGCTATTATGAAGTTGAACTAATACATACTAAAAAAAAAAATCTGCTATGGAATGAACTCTTCCTGTGTTCACAGTGAAAAAAACCACATATAAAACTCTGTAGTTTAAAAAATAAGTGGGCTTATACCTGGTTTCTGCTGGTCTACTAAGTAATTTATCTAAAGGTGCCAGGAACATCACCTAAGT
>CAUYPK010097931.1:0-23520 GCA_963574355.1 Loris lydekkerianus | reverse complement strand
TATCTCAGACATATAAAAATCTCAGTAAAAACAAACACTAGCTTGCAAACCATCAGTTTAAGAAATAAAACACTCCAAATGTAGCTGAATCGCCTCCTTCCTGCCCCCATGGCTCTCCCTGGTCCTTCCTACCACCCCCTCCCTTCCTCTCCTCTCCTCTCCTCTCCTTTGTTGGTGGAAGCAGGAGGGGAGGCTGAACTCCATCAGGCTGTTGTGTGGTGTGGAGGGCGGCTCTGGAGAGGAAGAACACACAGCATTGTTGATGGTCTAGGGCTTGGGAAAGGCTTGGACAAAAGATACCTTAGCACAGTATAAAAATGAGATGATGTGGACGTAGTTTTTTAGAGCAGTGGTCCTCAACTCCTTTGGCACCTGGGATAGAAGATGATTTTTCCACTGGTGGGGGGCACGTATGGAATGGGAAGGAAGTGGAGCTCGGGTGTGATGTGAGCTGTGAGTGACTGTGAGTAACAGACGGAAGTCCACTCACTCCCTCACCTGCTGTGTGGCAGCTTCCTAACAGGCCAGCCTGTCCCTTGGCACCAGGGACAGGTTTCCTGAAAGACAGTTTCTTCAAGAACAGCAGAGGGGTGTTGGGGACCACAGATTCACAGCATCCAAGTTCTGTTTTGCTCTATATCCTGAGTTAAAAGTTACTACACATAATTACTATGTGAAACTGAACTTTTTCAAAGCAAATGCAATTCAGATACACTTAAAGCATGCTACCCCTTACACTTGGCTGCAGAGAAATCCATTGAGAAGATGGCATGGAAACTAAGCACATCATGTCAGCTAAAAACATGACTTGAACTGAAGCAGTTTTGCTAATAGTAGTTTCCTGGTTTCCTCTTGTAACCTGTACAAAATTAAGGAAGAGTCCTACTGTACATACTTAGTATTTTTCTTTCTTCTGTGATGTTCTTAGTTATGAGAGGCAAATTTAGAAGGTGTTAACTTCCCAAGCAATACGTAAGCCAAAAGATACTAGAGTTTGCTTTGGCCCTCCCAGCACCAGCTAACTCCATCTTCTTTCTCTTCCTACTTTTAAAATTATTCCAGGAGACTGGGCAAGGTGGCTCACACCTGTAATCCCAGCCATCTGGGAAACTGAGGCAGATGGATCACTTGAGCTCAGGAGTTTGAGGCTAGCAAACTGCACAAGAGCGAGATCTCATTTCTACTAAAAAGTAGAAAAACTAGCCAGATGTGGTGGTGGGTACTCACAGTCCCAGCTACTGGGGAGGCAGAGGCAGGAAAATCACTTGAGCCCAGGAGTTTGAGGTTGCTGTGAGCTATGATGACACCATGGCACTCTACCCAGGGTGGCAGAGTGAGTCTCTTGTCTCAAAAAAATAAAAATAAAATCATTCCAGGTAACTTTGAGGTCCACATAGCTAACCTAACAACTCTGCCAGATAGCCAGCCAGCCAGCCTCTGAGCCACTCACCCTGCACGGCAGAGCTGGCGTGGGTGAGAAGGAGCCCCAGGAAGAGTCTGGGAGGGGTTTTCTGTGGCTGAGCCGGGCAGAACAGAGCTAGTTGGGGAAAGCTCCCTGTTCCCACTCCTGCTGCGCCTCTTCATCAGCACTAGGTCTATTTTTACACATTAGGTTTTAGAACGAGATTTTGTTTAAAGAGTACGGCAGTTTTTTTCTTTGAGTTTTAAATATACTGTTGTAGGCATGCAGTTGCAAACTTGCCCACTGAGATGGGGCCAGCCCACATAATTCTGTCGTTTTATTATTATCATTATTATTGTTGTTATCTTAGAGATGAGGTCTCACTCTGCCACCCAGGCTGGAATGAGATGGTACTGTTACAGCTCACTGCACCTTCCAACTCCTGAGTTCAAGTGATCCTCCCGCCTCAACCTCCCGAGTAGCTGGGACTACAGGTGCCCACCACGCTGGGATAGTTTTTCTGTTTTTAGTAGAGATAGTGTCTCGCTCTTGCTCAGGCTGGTCTTGAACTCCTGGGCTTAAGTGATCCACCCACCTTGGCCTCCTGAGTAGGTGGGACTATAGGCCCATCACAACGTCCTGGCTAATAATTTTTTGGTGGAGGTAGGGTCTCGTTGTGTTGCCTGGGCTGATCTGGACTTTCTGGCCTCAAGCCATCTTCCCACCTTGGCCTCCCAAATTTCTGCGATTATAAGCGTGAGCCTCCACATCCTACCCCAGGCCTGTTCTTTTTGAGTCACTGATGTGACTTGAACTTCACCAGCTAGTGACATTCGTGAGCCCCAGAGTGCATGTGCTGGCTGCCACCTGCTGCCCCACAGACTACCGCAGACTTCCTCAGACGGCTTCTTGTTACGATCTTTATGTCCCAGAGGCCCCAGAGAGTTCCGGGTTCTAAGTTGGGTCAGTTCCTGGCTTGTGCTGCTTTCATCTCCTCTGGCCTCCCTTTCTGGATTTGGGTTCTCCCCCTTCCCTCAGGCCTTTGGAGCGATGCCTTCCTTGTGTCCAGTCTGTCTTCTAGAAAGGGGAGCCATGGCAGAGCCACAGGGGAGAGGGGATTGAACTAAGCAGGGCTTGGGGAGGGGAGTCAGGTTTCCACCTTGGATGCTGGAGTCCCCCTACTTCATCCTGCTGGACTTGCCCCATGCGTGGTGGTCTCCATCCCCAGGCCGTGTTGCTGGATTCATTCACCAAACCACTTCCCATCTTGTCCATAAAAATGGGGCTCAAGTCCTTTCCCAAAGTTCTCTCCACCCCTCCAGCAAACTGGGGATTGTGCCTGGACACGGCTCCAGGGGCCCCGGAGGCCGGAGTACTCTAGAGCAGCCAGATGTCTTTGGGGAGAGTTGCTTATTGCCATACTAGGCTGACCCTGGTCTCCCTTCTTGCCCGCCATGTAGCTCACTGCAAGAGAGAAAGCTTGGTTAGGGGACAGAAAAGGATTGTGTAAGTCCACAAGGGGAAGAAGAGTAGACGCTAACAGAAGATGCTCTCCCCTGATGAGTTTGCACACTCTGTGTAGGTCCTGCCCCTTCTCAAGTGACATCGTACAGAGTCCCAAAGCATAATAAAACAGGTGGCACAAAGTATCCACAGCTGAGTTTCCTAAACCCCCCCCCCCCTTCCTCTGCTGAGGTCACCCCACCTCAGAAATCTCTAAGGATATTCTAGGGATCCTTGGAGTGTAACTTGAAAACCACCACACTATGGTGTAAAGGTTTCAAAAATGAAAAAGAATGTTTGCATTGCAGGTTGACACCTCCTCAGGCAGGAGTTACCATCTGTCACTGTCCATGCTGGGTCTTCCACTGCTCCTGCCTGCATGGGTCCATTTAGGTCCATGTGTGTGCAAGGAGGCCACAGTTAAGGAAGAATCTGCCCCCTTTTGCTCCTCCCAGGCTGTCCTCCCCATGGCCTCCTTCAATAAATCCCTTCTAGGGCTCACCATCCTCATAGTATGAAGGGTGTGGGTGCTCATCTTTTTCCTCATGTTGACCCTGCAACACCTGTCCCTTTTTCTGCTCTCCCCCAGAAGACACCTGGCTATGCCCCCAGCCACCCTGCACCCTCCTGCCCTCTAGTGCTGGGTTCAGATTGCATCTCCATGGTGACACCTGACCACCCTCAGCCCAGGAGGCAGCGTCCCCCCCTTTCCTCTGGGCTCCCAGTTCAGTCCACTCTTGTGCACCTGCCACACAAAACTGTAACCTTTGACCTACTTGTTTATCTCCACCACTTAAATAGAAGCTCTTTCGGGGCGGAGACATTTAGGGGAGAGAGTGGCATCCTCACCCTCTTGTCTTCCGGCCCCCAAGTTGCCAGCAGATGCCTGACACAGGAAGGCACTCCATATCTGAATACATGAGTCACCAAGTCACCACAGGTGCATTTGTTGAGATGTGAATAGCAGTTATTAAATAAATCAGCTCCAAGTTAATAAAAACAGAAATCATTTTTCAAAGTCTCATTGCTGCAAGAGTTTCAGTGCTTGGTCTGTTTAAATGAGTTCTCAGGTGGTAAAGGAAAGTTTCATTTGTTGTCGGAGGTCACATGAGGCGGTGTGATTGTATTTGTTCCCGTTTTGTTTTTTTACTTCAAAATAAGATATGTGCAGTGTGCATAGGAATTTGTTCATAGTTTTTTTTTTTAAACTATAGTCCGGCCCGCCAACAGTCTGAGGGACAGTGAACTGGCCCCCTGTTTAAAAAGTTTGAGGACCCCTAATAGACGCTTTCTGCTGTGTGTGGACGTCTTTTGAGTAGAATTATCTCCAACCAACTTCTATGTTCAGAGTTGGTTGTATTCCTAATACAAGGAGTAGGAACAGTCAGACAGTCAGGGGAAGGGCATGTATATATGCTAAATGACTGGGTCTTTTAATGAACCCCTCATTTGAAAATTGTCTTTCTGCAGGTGATGTATCCCCAATCAGTATGTCTCCCATCAGTCAGTCTCAGTTTATTCCACTCGGGGAAATCCTTTGCTTGGCCATCTCAGCAATGAACTCAGCAAGAAAACCTGTCACTCAAGAAGCACTTATGGAGCACCTGACAACGTGTTTCCCAGGTAATGAGAAGGCACCACAGCACTTTGCAAATTGAAGTGTGCTCTCGTTGCACTGGGACTTCAAGTGGACTATTCTTCCTATGTTTAAATATGATAGTAAAAAATTCTTCACTAAAACTGACCAGAAATTTTTCTTTGTTCTATAACTAAAAGTCAAAGCACCTGTGTTATGTCAAAAACAATTCGCAACTGCTTTTACTGTTTTCATTGGCACGGAGAGAAAGAAATTAAATCAGAACCTGTGAAGAATCTAGCAGAAATGGCCAGAATTACATTGGATTTTTACAGTCCAACCTTCTTGAAATACATAAATATGATAGTTCAAAGGGCTAGTTAGAAAAAACTGAAAATCTTATTCTAATAGGGTTAGACTACAGAAAGAGTAATGCCCCAAATAAACACATCTTATCATGGTTTTATGAGTCTTAAGACAACAATATTTAATAAATTAGTTAAGACTTCATTTAAAAAAAATAAATATTTGCTTTTCTCTTAAATATCATAAAGAGAAAACAATAGCCTGGATATGTTGTGAATGACATTTTATGCTTTCAGTATTAGAAGATGTTAGGAATAGGCTCGGCACCTATAGCTCTGCGGCTAGAGCGCCAGCCACATACACCAAGGCTGGTGGGTTCAAACCTGGCCCTGGCCTGCCAAATAACAATGACAACTATAACTAAAAAGTAGCCAGGTGTTGTGGCAGGTGCCTATAGTCCCAGCTACTTGGGAGGCTCTGGCAAGAGAATTACTTAAGCCCAAGAGTTTGAGGTTTCTGTGAGCTGTGATGCCACAAAAAAAAAAAAAAAGTCAGGAATAGTGGACAAGCTAAACAATTTGCATGCCTATCTCAAGAGGCAGCTCACTCTTCAGCCCTAGAATTTTGTCACCCCAACCCCAAATTTGGAATCCTACCTGGAGTTGAAGTTGCATCTAGAAATTAAGTTTCATGTCAGATCTCCAGATTCCCTTAAATACGTGTGTGTGTGTGTGTGTGTGTGTGTATTCACTTTAATGTGTGTATGCCAGCAATATACAGGTCAAATCAAACACTGTACTGGGTCACCAGTTTGCCAACTTGGTGTGGACTCCATCTGTTCTTAGAGTGAAATAGAGATTTTTGTTAAAAACAAATGCTTTCTATGTTTTTCACGCAACTTAAAAGAGATCTTCATAAATAAAAAGTGTTGCCTTGTATCAGTTAGCTTTTGCTACAAAAATGCTGGGTAATAAACAGCCACAAAATGTCAGGACATGGGACAGTAAACATTTATGTAGTTTATGTGTCTGTGAGCTCCCCAGGGCGTAGCTGGTCTGGGTGGGGCAGGTGGAGTACCTCCACTCCGCCTGTACCCCATCACCTTTGGAAAGGGAGGCCAGTGGAGGACTGTTTTGCACATGGCATGGCAGAGGCACAAGAGTGCAAGTCCATTGCACAAGAGCCCTTGAACACCACCTTGACACACCACCCCCACTAACATGGCATTGACTAAAGCAGATCTGGCCAAGCTCAAAATTAAGGTGTGAGGAAGGGCACCCCACACATGGGCTGTGGAAAGGAATAATCTAAGCTAAATAGTGATCTAATCTACCATATTGGGTTTCCTCACTTTCTCTTTTGCCCCAAAGAAATTTTATTTTTTCTCATTTTAAAATTTTCTAATTAACATTTTGATATTGTGTATATGGTTCAGAAAACTCTAACATAAACCCACCCTTGCAACCAGTAAACTGCCTTAAATTTTATAACATCTTATTATGTGAATACACTTCACCGATTGTCTCTTTTTGTTAACGTCCAGGCAAACCCTTTTCCTTTCAGTGGTAAGATAAACGGAATCCCAGTTGAGAGCCATCTAAGCAAGGAACAGATAGATGCTGCTGACAAACACACGACTCTTGTGGAGGAAGGCCCTTCTCTCAGCCTTACAAGTGGGCAGCCACTTCTGACATCAGACAGCCCAGCAGCTTTTGAAATCCTTATATTTTTAAGATACCTTCATGAAAGGCCACATGGCTTTTTTTTTTTTTTTTTTTTAATTGATTGCATACCTCCCATTACTGGGCTACAAAATAAAGAATGGAAACAACAGAGTCAGTTTTGGATAGGCAAATGTTCCTCACTGGCAAGCAGCTGATCACAGTATCACTAGGTAGGAATTTTTATAAACAAATCTATAAGCCATTTGTACTTAAAATAACTAGCCGTTATGAGAAGTGAACTTAAATCCTAACATTTTTGAATGAACTGAGAGGGGCTAACTAAACCTCTTTCATCTTCGTGCTGCTGATCTTGCCCAGTGTCAGAAGTTTGCAAGGACACTGTACAAACCTGAGTTTAGGGCCCACTCCTTGTTTCTGTATACAGTTTTATGGAACTGAACTCCAATACAGTTTTATTGGAATACACATTCCTATTCATGTTCTTATTACCTTTAGATCCTTATGCTACAGGGGCAGAGACTGCAGTAGAAATCATATGTCTTTCAAAGCCAAAAACATTTACTCTCTGCTCTTTACAGAAAACATTTGCTGAAACATGTGAAGGAATGTTTTTTTGTTTTTTTTTGTTTTTTTTTGAGACAGAGTCTTCACTCCTGAGTAGAGTGCTGTGGCATCATAGTTCACAGCAAGCTCCAACTCTTGGACTCAAGTGATTCTCTTGCCTCAGCTTCCCAAGTAGCTGAGACTACATGTGCTGGCCACAATACCTGGCTATTTTTAGAGAGATGAGGGGTGGTGTCTTACTCTTGCTCAGGATGGTCTTGAACCCAGCAGTTCAGGCAGTCCACCTGCCTTGGCCTCCCAGAGTGCTAGGATTATAGGCATGAGCCACCACGCCCAGCCACAGGAATGGTGGTAATTATTAAAAATTGTGTTCAGCAATAGCTCTAGATTATTTATTTATTTATTTAGAAACAGAGTCTTACTCTGTCACCCTGGGTGACGTCATAGCTCACAGCAACCTCAAACTCTTGGGCTCAAGGGATTCTCTTGCCTCAGCGTCCCGAATAGCCGGGACTATAGGTGCCTGTCACAGTGTCTGAAGAGTTTTTCTATTTTTAGTAGAGATGGGGTCTCACTCTTGCTTGTCTCTTGAGATAAGACAATCCACCCACCTCGGCCTCCCAGGGTGCTGGGATTACAGGTATGAGCCTCTGCACCCAGACCAGATTTTAAAATAGTATTGAATAAAAAATGAGATTTTGTTTCCTTCCTGCCTTCTTTTTTATCTCCCTCCTTTTTTTTCTTTCCTTCCTTTGATTTTTTTTTTTTTTTTTTTGCCTTTTTTTTTTATGCTGTAACTTAATCTATGGCAGAACAAAACACTTTAGAAAACTTAACACTGTTTAAAAGCTATTTGAAAAATGTATTTTCAGTGGTAATGCTAAAATTGTGGAAGGTTTTAAGTATCATATTTATATTTTTTGTTCCTAAAGGTGTGAGTCAAATATTTCTTTCTTTTATATCACATAATTTGAAAGTAAAGTTTTGAAGTCTCACTAAGTACTATTAAAATTTGAACTCTCCTATTTAATTCATATTTTATAAATATAAGGAATAGTCTAGAACTTGGCCTCTGTACCTGTTTTGGACTCATATTCTGAAGAAAGTTTTTGGTGAAAAAAATATTTGAGTAAAAATATTTGATATGCTGAAAATTAAGCCTTTTAATCACTTTTTTATATAAGTTAAATTTTTGGAAACCAACTCAACAATTTGTATATACCAGTTACCATTACAGAATCAAGAATATTCTCAAAATGGCTAAAAAAATAAATACTTGCTTCTCAGATGTCTAAATTTTAACTGTTTATTCATTCATCCAGAATGAGTGATTATTCAAATGGGCCAAGACTTGTTAATTTGTCAAAAAATTGGATCTTCTGGGGAGGAAGGCTGCCCTTTGGGGACATTGTAGAATTAGAGTTCCAGGGCTGGGGATGGAGCTGATGTTTAGAGACGGCTGCAGAGTGTTGGTGTTACTTACAACACCTGTTCTCCCTCCAGTTCATCTCCTTACATCAGTTTTTATTGAATTCTTCCTCAGCCAGCGTTTTTCCCAAACTAAAAGAATAACATAAAGATGCCCATTAAAAGTTTTCAATCATGACAGGGTGTGGTGGCTCACACCTGTAATCCCAGCACCTTGGGAGTCCGAGGTGGGAGGATCCCTTGAGCTCAGGAGTTGGACACCAGCCTGAACAAGAGCGAGACCCCATCTCTACTAAAAATAGAAAAACTAGCCGGGGATGGTTGCAGGTGCTAGTAGTCCCAGGTACTCCAAAGGCTGAGGCAGGAAGATCACTTGAGCCCAGGAGTTTGAGGTTGCTGTGAGCTAGGCCGACATCATGGGCACTTTAACCTGGGCAAGACTGTGTCTCAAAAAAAAAAAAAAAAAAACCCAAAAAACAAACCCGTTTCGATCTAAATGCTTACCATACAGATCATGTACGCATGCTCTGTTCTGACTGATTTCAGATTTGCAGGATTAAAGCAATATGTCAGTCTAAGTAACATCACATTCTTATACAGTGTTTTTAAATATCTTTTTGCTTTGGAAGATGTAAAGGCGTGGAAAAGGAGAGAGGTCAAGTTCAGCCCCATTAGGATGTGAAGCTCATCTTTGTTAATTTTAAGTCTTCAAACTCCAAATTCTTGATTTTAGGATTAAAGTCTGGAATTGATAGAATATGCCATATTAAATATCCATCACGACCATCACTTTTTCAAGTCAGCCCTACAGATTTCTGGTAGAACCCTGGATTTTATAGACAGTTATAAATATCAGTCACTATACTGGGGCTTAATAATAAAATAATAATCATAAACATCAGCAACTTTCATTTAAATCCTTGAAAACTCACGAGTGGAAATAAGGAAAGTGGATTGGACAGGAAGCAAAATCTGTTTCTAGTTTGTTTTTTCAAATTAAACATTATTTGATGGATATACCTAAAAATCCAAGACATAACCAAGCTTCAAATATAGATTCTTTATGGAAACTTTTTTATTTCATTTTTTGAAAACAACCAGAGAATTTGTTCTTAATGTAAGTGAGATGGTTATATGATAGACATAATTCTGTATAACTTTGTGAGTTTTCGGAAATCATCATTTGGAGGGCCTGCAGCCAGCAAATTCTATAATACAATTAAATGTTTACTTTATAGGAATAGCTGTTTTTATGAATTCAGCTTCCCTTTATTATAGCCATGGCAAGCTAGTTAATTGTGAATTCTTAAAAATGAACCTTAAAGTCTTTGGAAAAACTTTGTTACAAAGAAGCTCTTTCAAGTTGCTTATCTTTTGTGCAATCGTTTTTTGTTTTATGATGAAACTTAAGAATCGCATGCGTGTGGTTTGGATTATATCACTCATTCATTTGAAATTTATTTGTGTTTTTATAGAAAGTATCATAAAAATTTAAAAAGAAATTTGTTATTACACCTGTCTTAAAATTATTTGTATAAAAACAAGTGTGCACTTATCAAAAAGAAGAGTATTGGGCGGCGTCCATAGCTCAGTCAACAGGGCGCTGGCCACATATACTGAGGGTAGCAGGTTCGAACCCAGCCCTGGCCAGCTAAAACAACAATGACAACTACAACAAAAAAATAGCCAGGTGTTGTGGTTGGCACCTGTAGTCCCAGCTACTTGGGAGGCTGAGGCAAGAGAATCACTTAAGCCTAAGAGTTTGAGGTTGCTGTGAGCTGTGACACCCCAGCACTCTACCCAGGGCGACAGCTTGAGACTCTGTCTCAAAAAAGAAAACAAAAAAAAAAGAAGAAAAAGAAGAAGAAGAAGAGTATTTAGACCAAAAGGAAACCAGGTGTGTCAAAAATTAAATGATGCTATTATCTGTGAACAGTGTTACCTCTTATGCCTTGGTCCTGAAAAATGTAACACAAATGAGTGTATCACTTACCTCATATTCACAGATCCTCTCTCTTGAGAATTCTCAGCCATTTTTAATGCCTTTATTTCCCACTTTTGTAGTTTGGGGAAGATTGGGGGAGCCGGAACTTCTCAGTTCACCCTGCTCTTTTCTGTTGCTGTGCACTGTTCTTCGAAGGTAACCTTGGTTTCCAGGGGTCCTGACCCAGAGTTGAGACTGACAGCTGATGTTTATCAAGAGCTTGCTGTGTGTCAGTTACTGTTATGGGAACACTCAGCTCGTTTGACATCAGCGCTGAGAGGGTAGGAACTGTTATTTTTCACATTTTGGTTGACAGTCAACAGAGGCTCAGAGAGGTTATACTGCCCAAGGTGACACCAGCTGTGTTAGTTTGCTGGTGCCCTAAACAACAGAAAGTTACTGTCTTGTAGTTCTGGAGGTCAGAAGTCCCAAATCACGATGGCAGGAGGGTTAGCAATTTCAGCCTTCCAGGGACTGCGAGGGAAGGGTCTTTTCTAGGCCTCTCTCCTTGGGCCAGCTCCCCCCGTCACATAGTCTGTGCCTTTCTCTGTGTCTGCATTGTCCCCTTTTAGGACATTAGTCGTATTCGATTAGAACCCTCCCTAATGGCCTCATTTAACTTGATTGATTTCTGTAAAGACCCTTCTACCAAATAATTTCATATATGCACATGGTATTTTTTGGGTCAAGATATCCACATACAAATGGAAGAGGGACATAATTCAACCAGTGACACCAACTAGCAGTAATAGGGCTAGGGTTTCAATCAGAATTCTGGCACCAGCACCCAAGCCCCCACATTACACCACCATAATCCCGTGAGGGTGAATCACGTGAAATTGCCGTCTGTGTTTCAGTCTAGCAGTTTTGTTTTATTTGATTCACTTTATATCATTTGCACTTTATATCGTTCAGGTCAATCTTAGAAGTACTACCACGCACCACTCTTTCTGTGCCTGGCATTGAGGCACTTTATATCATTCAGGTCAATCTTAGAAGTACTACCACGCACCACTCTTTCTGTGCCTGGCATTGAGGAATGGAGAATACTCAAGAAATAAAAGAAATGGAGTATAGTCTGGGTGAATGATACACTCTGAAGGATTTACATTCTTGCTAGGCACAGTGGCTCGCACCTATGGTCGCAGCGACTGGGGCTGAGGCAGGAGGATCACTTGAGCACAGGAGTTCAACTTTGGAGTGAGTTTTCATGGTGCCACTGCGCTCCACTCTGGGCAACAGCCCAAGACTTTGTCTCAAAAAAAAATTGTACTCTTAATTCTGTCTTTTGAGGTAGACAAGGCATAAACACGAACACAAAACTCTTTGAAAACACTATCATGCATTGTACAAAGAAGTGTCTGTTTTTTTCTGGTAGTTCTGGGTTTTTTATTTGTTTTTTTTTTTTTTAGAGAGAATGTCTCACTGTGTCACCCTTGGTAGAGTGCCAAGGCATCACAGCTCACAGCAATCTCTATCTTTTGGGCTTAGGCGATTATCTTGCCTCAGCCTCCCTAGTAGCTGGGACAACAGGCACCTGCCACAACGTCCGGCTATTTTTTTGTTGCAGTTTGGTCGGGGCCAGGTTTAAACCTGCCACCCTCGGTATATGGGGCCAGCGCCCTACTCACTCAGCCACAGGTGCCGCCCTTTTTCTGGCATTTCTAATCTAGGAAATAGGAAAGTTTGGGATTTAGTAATCAAACAGATATACAGTGTCTGAGCTTTCATTAGTGCATTAATTTATTAGGGTTCTCTGGTTTGAAATTACAAAAACCACCTGCATCTTTCTGACTTAAAGGTACAACATTCTCACCCGAATTTTACCAGTGCTATAGTCAGTTTCAAAACTGAAGGTGATAATTTCAAAATTAGAGAGTATATCATTAGCAATGATTAGATCTAGTTGCCCTTTTATGTAATTTATAAAATTAAGTTTATTAAGCAAACATGATTTTAAAAAATGAGTTTATCGTGTAGCTCCCAAATAGTAGCCTCTGTATATGTTAGATCTGTTTATCAACACCAAGGTAGCTATTTTAACACTTCTTCCTTTATTGGTTTTATTTATTTTTATTTATTTTGTATTTTTTGGAGACAGATTGTCACTCTGTCACCCAGGCTTAGCTACATTCAGTGGCTTTAGCCTAACTCACAGCAACCTTAAACTCCTGGGCTGAAGAGATCCTCCTGCCTCAGCCTCCTGAGTAGCTGGGACTACAGGCACCCGTCACAACATCCGGCTAATTTTTTAATTGTTAGTAGGGACAGGGTCTCACTCTTGCTCACCCTGGTCTGGAACTCCTGGGCTCAAGGGATCCTCCCTCTTTGGCCTACCAGAGTGCTGGGATTTCAGGTGTGAGACACTGCACCTGGCCCCTCATTGGTTTTATTGAAAAAACCTTTTCTGTATATTTATCTCACATCATGTAAAACATTTTTCATTATTCTCTCACCTAAAAATATTCTTTCATAATTTCGTTCAGTAAAGGCTTCATAACAACAGTAGCAATCTAACGCCATCTGTCTTCCCAGCTTTTATATTTTCTCCTTCTAGAGGCAGTAAGTACTCTAGGAGTTACCAGAGAAAATGAAGATTCACACTGACTTGATGAACACCTTTGTCTCAATCCTTTTTACTTGCCAGAATTAACAGGATTCTGAAAGTCAGGAACTCACAGCATGTTCTCTCTTCATTCTCACAAGCATGGTTTTTGTTTTTTTTTTTGTTTTGTTTGTTTAAGGTGTTCCAACTCCAAGCCAAGAGATTCTGCGGCACACGCTGAACACGCTGGTGCGGGAGAGGAAAATCTACCCAACTCCAGATGGCTATTTTATTGTGACCCCACAGACCTACTTTATAACTCCTTCCCTCATAAGAACTAACAGTAAATGGTACCATTTGGATGAGAGGATACCGGACAGGTCTCAGTGCACCTCTCCGCAGCCTGGAACCGTGACGCCCTCTGCCTCAGGCTGTGTCAGGGAAAGAACATTGCCCAGAAACCACTGCGACTCTTGCCACTGCTGCCGAGAAGACATGCACAGCATGCACGCATCAACTCTGCAGAGGAAACCTGCCAAGGACTGCAAAGACCCTTACTGCCCTCCTTCTCTCTGCCAGGTGCCACCAACTGAAAAGAGCAAAAGTACTGTCAACTTTTCTTACAAGACAGAAACTCTCTCGAAACCTAAAGATAGTGAAAAGCAATCTAAGAAATTTGGGCTCAAATTGTTCCGGCTAAGTTTTAAAAAAGACAAGACCAAACAGCTGGCCAATTTTTCTGCTCAGTTTCCTCCCGAGGAGTGGCCCCTACGAGATGAGGACACACCAACTACTATCCCCCGGGAGGTAGAAATGGAGATCATCAGGCGGATTAATCCTGACTTGACTGTGGAGAATGTCATGAGGCACACAGCACTCATGAAGAAGCTTGAGGAAGAAAAAGCTCAGAGGAGTAAAGCTGGGTCCTCTGCCCATCACAGCGGAAGAAGTAAAAAGAGTAGGACTCATCGAAAGTCCCATGGAAAGTCTCGGTCCCACAGCAAGACACGAGTGTCTAAAGGAGACCCTTCAGATGGCTCTCACCTGGATATCCCAGGGGAAAGAGAGTATGACTTTTGCGACCCTCTTACCAGGGCACCCAGGGAGGGCTGCTTCATCATCGAACACAAAGGAGATAACTTTATCATGCACAGCAACACCAATGTGATTGAGTCTCATTTCCCCATGACGCCGGAATGGGATGTGTCTGGTGAATTGGCCAAAAGGAGAACTGAGATGCCTTTTCCTGAACCTTCCAGGGGAAGCTCCCACTCAAAAGTGCACCGAAGTCACAGCCATACTCAGGACCGAAGGTCCAGGAATGAGAGATCCAACAAAGCCAAGGAGAGGTCCAGATCGATGGATAACTCCAAAGGCCCTCTGGGTGCTTCTTCTCTAGGGACACCTGAAGACCTTGCTGAAGGCTGTAACCAAGATGACCAGACCCCCGGCCAGTCCTACATCGACGACAGTACTTTAAGGCCTGCACAGGCCATTAGTCATCCAAGGGCTCACATTTCATCCACAAGTTATAAAGATGTGTGTATTCCAGAAATAGTTAGTGGTACCAAGGAACCCTCCAGTGCTTGTAGCCTTTTGGAACCTGGAAAACCACCCGAGAGTTTGCCATCCTTTAGTGAACTCAACTCTTGTCCAACTAAAACGGCCACAGATGACTATTTCCAGTGCAACACCTCTAGTGAGACGGTGCTCACGGCACCATCACCTCTGGGGAAAAATAAGGAGGACCATGATGCTCTGACCCTGGCAGAAGGGGTGAAAAAGCTGTCCCCATCTGATAGGCAGACTCCCCATTCCTCCAGGGAACCTGTAGGGCACAAGGAGGAATCACCAAAAGGGCTAGGTGGGGGTTCAGCTGCTTCAGGCGGAATAGCCGAAGGGATTGCCAATGGCCGCCTTGTCCAGCACCACAGCAGCGCTGAGCCCAGCAGCTTAGACAAAAGAAAAGAGATATTCAGCAAAGACACACTGTTCAAACCTCTTCATAGCACCTTGTCTGTAAATAGCTATCACAAATCAAGCCTGTCCCTCCTCAAATCTCACCCGAAGACACCTACTGACACACTGCCAGGCCGATGTGAGAAACTGGAACCTTCACTGGGGACCTCAGCAGCACAAGCCATGCCTGCTTCCCAGCGTCAGCAGGAGTCAGGAGGGAACCAGGAAGCATCCTTTGACTATTACAATGTCTCTGATGATGACGACTCTGAGGAAGGAGCAAACAAGAACACAGAGGAGGAAAAAAATAGAGATGATGTAGGGACCATGCAGTGGCTCCTAGAGAGGGAGAAGGAAAGAGACTTGCAGAGGAAATTTGAGAAGAACCTCACCCTTCTCACTCCAAAAGAAACTGACAGCAGCAGCAACCAGAGAGCCACCCATTCAGCCCGGCTTGACAGCATGGACAGCAGCAGCATCACTGTGGACAGTGGATTCAACTCGCCACGGTAGGAAGAGGTGTCACTGTACATACAAATATACCTATCAGGGCCTGGGGCTTTATGCAGATCACTTGAAAAGTTTCTGATTTCACAGTCTCAGTTCTGTGAATGAGGGTTAAGAGTTGTATGAATTACATTGTTAACAACCTGTTTCTAACTTCTTTTTCAGGAATTGAAAAAAAAAAAAAGTTTCTGCAGCTGTAGAGATCACCAATCTGGACTGGTGGGTTGGCTCCTTCCCTCAAATTTGCATCAGTCCAATCTAACTAAGATCAACATTTTCCCGTATTTTTTTTTTTTCTTCTTTGTTCATATTGCCACCATGATAAGAGAAAGGTTTTTCCCATTTAAAGCTGTTCAGAAAATAGTAACTCTATGTAGAATGAATAGTTGGTGGGGGTAGGGATTGGGAGTAAACTGATTGATAATGGGGCGGGGGGGTGCCCTCTACTGAGACCATAATAGCAGATCTTAAAACCTTTCTAGCATATCTAGAAGTTTGTTGCCATTTTGATCACTGCTTTCCGTGCCACTTGCCCTTTGCACCCACACCTTCCTTTCACTGTTCTTCTATCCACAGAGAAATAGAAACTTGCTCCCCTCACAGAATGGCTGGGAGCCTGTGCCTTGTTAGATCTAAGCGGGTGCCAGCATTTTTATTTCTCCTCCTGCAGAACTGACACTTAACAGACCCCTTAGACCAGTAGTTCTCAACCTTCCTAATGCCCAATGTATTTTTATTGTTACAAAGGGTCGTGACCCACAGGTTGAGAACCACTGCCTTAGACGGTCTGTTCATAGTTCCTTTTTCTTAGCAGGTGCTGCTCATTCAGCAGAGGGTTTGCACCATGGTCATGTCCAAAGCACTGAAGTTGTTCGTGAGTTAAGAAAGAAACAAGAGTGTACATCTTCCTTTTTTCTCCTTAACTCTTCCTTCTCCTCAAAGAGCAACAGGAAACTTGATTGTTTCTTCTTCTAAATTCTACTCCAGATTGGTGACTCTGAGATGCAGAAATACTAATGAGAGGCTGATATTTCTCATCAGCTGCTATTCCCAAGGTTTTGCAGCAGTGCTTAAAATTTTAACAAGTACTCAGCATTATGCGCTTTGTACATTTATTTTAATCACTAAGGATTCAAATTAATTCTGTTGTGATAATTTTACTGTATCTCTTGATAATTTGTGGTCAGAGCATCCCAAAATCAGAATTGGGAATCATTAATCACTTTATTCCGTATCAGGCCTTTGTTAATTTCATATAGGGCTGGTAGTTCTTGATGATGATGATGATGACAATTATTATTTTGGCTATGCGGCCTTTTTTCCAAGTTAACATGTGCACGAAAGTCTGAAGAGAGCTCAGAGATGGCCCTGGTGAAAGTGCCAGAGACCACCTTGCAGGTGTCCCCTGCCCACCCCCAAAAAGGACACAGGGAGCCACGCGCTCATTCTACTAAGAAATCATTTTTGCTGAATAATTTTTTAGCCCAAATCAAATCTTAATTTATCTTCTACTTTATGTTAGCTATCCTCCCCCCTATTTTCCTCTTCTACTCTTTTTTTTCCCCCTCTCTTCAATTACCTGGTGGTTGATAAGCATAACTAAAGGCCTGCCATTCATGAATGAAGTTCAAAGCCATCCATTGCTGATGGAAGGCATGGCTTACCTGCCTGTCTCCTTGTGTTCTCCTGTTTCTTCTTATGTAGACTCTACCTACCTGCTTGCTTCTTGTACAACCACCTTCAAACCCTTCGCTTGGCCCTCTTGGACTCTGGACTTCCACAGACAGAAAGTTGCAAAGAGAGTTGCTGAAGTGGGAGTAGTAATGGATTCTAAAAACCTACCCCTGCCGGGCACGGTGGCTCACGCCTGTAATCCTAGCATTCTAGGAGGCCGAGGCGGGTGGATCACTTGAGCCCAAGAGTTTGAGGTTGCTATGAGCTATGACACTACAGCACTCCACCAATGGCAACAAAATGAGATGCTGTCTCAAGAATAAAAATAAAATAAAAAAAAAAACCTACCCCTACATAATACTGAAAGTTTTTTGGTTTTGGAGGGGTGAACAGAGATATGCATCATATAGTTGAACCACTATTGCCACAGAATATATTTTATTATCTCTAAATTTAGGGCACAGAATATGGAATGTATTCCTATAGATTCTTAACTGATTAATTGTTAAAGTAAGTTTATTTTATTTTATTTTTCAAATAATGTACTTAAAGTTTAATTCTCTGTCACAGTAGAAGGCAAGGGTTGTTCACACATTAGCCACCTATATTTCCACTGATATTAGGTAGAATTTTCTCTACATGAATATATGTGTGTGTGTGTGTGTGTGTGTGTGAAATTTAATCACCCATAAATTTCCTGCAGTTAGAGAATCTACAGAAATTTTTAATTTTATCCCCTTCATAATTAATATCCTTTGATTGGAAGATAGCTTATTTTCTATACAGTTTAGTTAAATTCACTAAGTTTCTTCCTGATGCATGAGGACATTCTTCAAAGGAGAATATTTGACTTAGAGTTTTATTCTCTGGCATGAGGAGTATTTTAGCAAAGTGCTAATACCTTTCCATTACTGTGAGACATGGGAATTTGAAACAGGCCATTTATTAGTACCTTCAAGTAAACAATTCACTGAACAACTAAGACCCAACCCCCTCCTCCCAAAAAAAGACCCCCACAAAGTGATTTTTCTCCACATTGTAAGGTTTCAGTGCTGGCTCAGAGGTCACACTCAGCCACATTTCCAAAAATTTTTTGTCCCATTTGGGGGAACTAAAGGGGTATTGAGAAAGAAAAAGAGGCAGAGACTTGACCTATGCTATGAGATCTAATATTGAAAGTGAGAAATCATGACATGAAAAGCCTGCTTTTTCAGGCTGAGGGGAAAAACTGGCTGACAGATACAGTCTGATAATCAGAGAGACTAAAAGCTGAAAGAACTGCATTTGCTTAAAGTGTCTCCTGAACACGTTCTGTCGGAGCCTGGGCCCAGGGAACACACATGCAGAGGTGAAAACAGAGTTACTGGGTTCATTTCTCTTGCCTATATAATCTTGAAATCTTATTTTTAAGGTTGCACTCTTTTAGCTTTAATTCACTTAAAAAAAAAAAAAAAAAAAAACTTCACCTTGGAGTTTTTCCTAATATTTTTCTCCAAAATATTGGAGAAATATTTTTACCTCTAACATTCCATCTTCGTTAAATTTTTCATAATCACATCCGAAACCGTCAGTATGAATGTCACAAATGTCACAGATTGTAATCATTATTACAACAATGAAATATGTTCTTTGGAGAAACTGGAGTGTTTTATATACTTATCACTCTTCATGTGTTGGCTATGGTCGAAGATGGCCAAAGGCATCTCACAGGAGAGATAGACCCCAACTCAGATGACCTGTTGGAATGATCACTGTTTACAATGCCTGGTATACAGCAGGTACTTAACAAATGTTAAGCCCACTCCTTAAGAGCTGGTTTAAAGTAGGTCCTTTGGACTTAAAATGCACTTTCCCATAGAAAAGACATCATTAGTGATGTAGCAGTTCCCAAGCCAACACACAGTCACTGTGCAATTCTTTATATGCTAGATGCATATCACAAGTCATTTATGTTGTTCTAGGGTTTTAGTTTATAAATTCTTCATTGATGGCTTATTTCTTCTTCATAGTCACCCTATAAGTCGGTAAATTGCATGGTAACCTTCCCCTCGCTATTTTAGAGATGAGGAAGTCACATACTATAGAAGGTTACTATGGTGATTAAGAATGAACCTGCAGGTGTGTATCTCGTGGTCTCCGAGGGCCTCTGTGTCCATTGCCCTCCCTCCATCCTCCACCTCACCCTATGTCCCATTGTAGCTCTGAAAAGCCACTGTTATCTGTTCCTGGGGTCAGTCTAGAGCTTTCTATTCTTTTAGTGATGACATTACACGGGCTCAGATTTACCATAAGCATAACCAAAGAACTTGACTTATCTCCATGAATGTATTCATCTTCTGGAGGTACCCTCTGCATTCAAGAAAGGTCCTGGCCAGGCACAGTGGTTCACATCTATAATCCCAGCACTCTGGGAGGCTGAAGCAGGATTGCTTGAGCTCAGGACTTCGAGACCAGCTTGGGCAAGAGCAAGACCCCATCTCTACCAAAAACAGAAAAGCTGGCTGGGTGTTGGGGCAGGCACCTGTAGTCCCAGCTACTCAGGTGGCTGAGGCAGGAGGATCACTTGAGCCCAGGAGTTTGAGGTTGCCCTGAGCTAGGCTGACACCACCACCCAAGCAATAGAGTGAGACTCTGTCTCAAAAAAGCAAGGTCCATTTGTCCCTTTTGGTCGTTGATCAAGCAAACAGCCTTTTAAATAGTTAACCCTTGGCTTCTTGGAGAGAAGCAAATTCTCAAGGCTACAAGAGATTAGACTGAAATGCCCTGTTAGAAAGAGCTGCCAGAGTACAGGCCTCAGAGAGAACTGCTCTTCACTTAGGATGGCGGTGAGAGAGGAGGAGTGGCTGTCTCCACTGTCCCAGTTTCCTGTTGACTAGCTTTAGCAGGGTTAGCTCAGTTTCAGAGACCAATTCTTATAGAATATTTTCTAAATATTGACTATTCCCCTTAGGTTGGATGTTTTGATAGTGATTATGGCTTCTTCAATCTCTGTGAAAGCCACTAAGTTCCTGGTAGCCATTTTGAGGACCTTGAACATGAAACCTATTCAATTCCCCTCAGGCCCAGTAATCTTACTTCTGCTATTGCACTATGCATTTGAAATATTAAATGTTCTAAATCTCTTAGAGCAAACAGATTGAAGTATTTCTTTGTTTCTTTTTTTTTTTTTTTTTGTGACAGTCTTACTCTGTCACCTTGGGTACAGTAATGTGGCATCATAGCTCACAGTAACCTCAAACTCTTGGGCTTGAGCAATCCTCTTGCCTTGGCCTCCCGAGTAGCTGGGACCACTATCCCCAGCTAGTTTTTCTGTTTTTAGTAGAGATGGGGTCTCACTCTTGGTCAGGCTGGTCTCAAACTCCTGAGCTCAAGCAATCCACCTGCCTTGGCCTCCCAGAGTGCTGGCCAGATTCAAGTATTTATAGCTTAGAAAAATTAAAAGAGAAATCAAAATAATGAAGTTTTTAAAAGCCTTTTTTCTGTAAGAATTCTTTTTAGAAAAAGAGGAAAAATTTCTACAAAAGGAGGGCAGAAATCAGTGTACATTTCACAAGCGAATGGAAGAAAAATTGAAGGTCCTTTATCTGAAAACAATGTATTTGAACTAAAATGTAAAAATATGAAACCATGTAAATATAGAGTATTTAAAACAAATTTTATTCTTGTCAGTGAGGCAAGTTAGCCAGTGATATGTTCTGAGTCAACCACACTCAAATTCTGCTAATTCAGAATGAAAATGGAATCATGAGGGTAAAATTGTGGAGTTTACTTGGGAGCAGTTGTGCTAGTGAATTTCTAGCCCGATGTGAAATCATTACTTAGGTGTATTTATGAGTGTTCATTTCTAAAACGAATCATGATAGCTGTCATCTCAGATTTTGAATGTAAAAAGGAGGGGAAGACATTTTCAAGTGTAGTTAGCTGTTTAAAAACCCTTTATTCACTTAGCGAGCTGGTGATCATTCCATGTCTGTGGAAGCTTCTGGAGCCCATGTCGGAGGAGCATATGTGGGTAATCAGCCAACATGTATATTGGTATGACAGTCTGACCCAGCAGAGGAAATCCATTAATGACATCATTTGCTCTTCCTCTGGGGCTCAATATAGAATTATTTATGTTCAAAACAAAACAAAACAAACCCTTTTTACTCTTTTAGTACTCGGGAGAGTCTGGCTTCCAACACATCAAGCATTGTGGAAAGTAACCGCCGGCAGAACCCTGTCCTGAGCCCAGCCCATGGTGGAGCTGCCCCAGCCTTCAACTTCCGAGCGAGTACAGACCCCTCCACGAACGAAGCTGACAAATTACAGAAACCTTCCAACTGCTTGCAAGCTTCTGTGACTAGTGTGTGACAGTCATCCTGCCTCAGACCTTCTGTCTCATTTGACAGCAAAGTTTACGACACTGGGACTGATGTTTACATCTTTGGAAAGACAAGCATCTCAACCACAGTTTTTGTGTTTACTTAAACTGTGCTGCTAAGTAGGCTAGGGCAAAAAAAAGAAAACAAAAATCTTTATTTCAAAGTATTGCTTTTCACATTTATGGCTCTGTAGCAACTGAATTAGCAGTAGGGGTGATATGTATACTTTGCTTCACTAATTGTATCTGAGCACACATAGGGAAGTCTAGACACTGTATGTGTAATATGCATTTTCAATGTCATGCAGTTGCCAATTCCATTTTAAAATGCCACAGATGCGTGTTGCTCCCAGTCTGTGGTTAAATGGTGCCACAGAATTGATCCTTGACACTTCCAAAAAATAAAAACTTAAGCCACCACAAAATGTCAGATGCAAGGGTCCACCTTGAGGGAAACCATATGCCAAAACTGAGTAGAAGGGACCCAGCCCTTTGTGTGTGAATCGTTTATGCACCAGTCATTTGTCACTGTGAGTTTTCGTGATGCTATTTCGCAAGAGCCCATGAAGTGTGTGCAAAGCAGTCGCAATGGAAATACTGGGAGTGTTTGCTGTCAGGATTTTGTTTTCCAGTGTAACAGATGCTTGTCTGGTTTTTAACCTTCCATAATCACAAACAGGAATATAGGGCTTTGAATCTGAAGTGGACAAAGGAAGGGAATTCCCATTCTGGCTGGGGCACAGCGCTAAGTGATGGAAGAAGTAATGTGGACTTTTAAAAGGTGTTCATCAAATATGGAAGGAAGGTAATTTCCTCCTCGTGATACTTTTGGGGATTCTAACTTACTATAATAGATACAATAATTAGTTTGTTTAAAAGCAAAATGTTCTTTGTGATACAAATGAAGAGTATGGCCTGAGGATGTTATTCTTTCTAATGGAAGGACATAAATCTATTTTAAGTAGTTTTAAATAGAATGCCTAAATTAGGCTGTGGGAGATAATTTTTAGTGGTTATAGGAAAGAGCAAATTTAGGGAGAGTCTAACTTCAGGCCTTTTATTCCTGGGAAGATATCTATAGAGAAAACTTTTAAAATAATTTTTAATTAGAAATAAACATGTGCCCACATAATGAATAACAGAATGAACTCATTCTGCTAGTGTGGAATAATCAGAATTTGTACTCCCCTAAAATGTATGAGAATAACAATTATGCATACATGAACTATGCCAGAGTAATGTTTACAGATACTTTGTAACCAATTTCAGGAGGCATTTTTAGGTTGGATGTATAGTTAATTAGCCCAACTTATTTCAAAATGGTTAACCTTTTTTGCTTTAGTTTACAATGTCGTGTTGAATACAAAAATTCCAACTCAGCAAAGGGATTACAATTAATTCAGCTTCAATCTTATGGGAAAGAGACATTTCAGAGTTCCCTTATCTTATTTTCTGAGAACAGTGGAATAGACATGAAGTTTTCTTTAGTTTTAGAGGTACGTGCTGTTTGGAGCCATACACCATTAAAAAAAGAAGAAGAAAAAAATACATATATATATATATATATATATATATCGAAAAATAAATCTAAAATATTTTCACCTCAGATTTGAGTAATTGGCATGAAATTTGTGAGACACTTCTGTTTCTGTATTAGGTTTAATCCCTAGCCTTCTGTTTAAAGAATGCAGTCATATACACAGTTGGACTAATTCTTGAAGCATTTGAATACTCCCAGATTTTTCTGTTATTTGAAAGTTGCATTGGGCCAAACTGGACTCCTCAAGTTTGGTAAATTTCTTTTTTGTGCTTATTACAGTGAAACGTCTCAGGCCCATGCTTTCTTTCCCCCAAAGCCTGCCTGGATTGATCAGAAATGCATCGTCTGTCTCATTGTTTAAATGTGTCCAGAAGGAACCATGAGGATGTGTCTAATGCACCATAGTCTCTTTCCTTGGGGAGCTTTACACCATACAGTTACTAAATTTTTCTGTCTAAATTCATTTTTCCTGAAAACTTACTCT